>JACGDI010003783.1:245353-255692 GCA_014898725.1 Jacaranda copaia | reverse complement strand
GCCATCCAAAGTTTCCAGTCGACCCCATAATCAATGACTAAGCAGCCCCTTGCTACCATCGAAATGGCTCTTAGCTGTCCAAAGTTTCTAGTCGATGCCTAAGCAGCCCCTTGCTGCAACAAACAACTTATAGCTATCTAAGTTCCTGGTCGACCCCATAGTCGATGACTACATAGCCCCTCACTGCTTCTACTCGACCATCCACTTTTTATCAACCCTATACTTAGCAAGGGATGTGTCTCTTTTTTTAAGGGGCAATTAACTCTAAAGGTCAAGCAGATAGTCAACAGACAATATGAAGCAATTGACGACATAATCGTGCAACACTATTACTATACAACAAGAAACCAAATATTTTTCACATTATCACAACAAAAGTTAAAGGCTATGCATGCTGCTACAGGAAGAGAATGAAAGAAAAGATATGTCTTTTATTAATAATACTCTGGCAGGGTACATACAAAAAAAAATGCTAGTTTAACTAGACTTCAGTGTTGGCCTGGCTCCTCTTAACCACCTTTAGCTCAATATGCATTTGGCTCGGGCACCGCATAGGCGAGTGAAGAGACTGCCTAAGGAGGTTTTGAAGGTCTCAGGAGATCACCCATAAAGTTAGTCGATTGCAGCACGTACTACGCCAAGTGGACCTCTTCATCCCTTAATTGGGTAATAAGATCCTCTGCGAATGCAAACTCTAAACATATTTGCTCTAGCCAGGCATTGACCTCGGCCTTCTTCTTTTGCTCCTCGACAGCGATGCGTTGAGTGTGACAGTAGTAGGTCCTCCCTCTGTAGCTCTCTCAGTGCCGCCTTTCTCTGGCTTGGGGAAAGGCTCCAACTTATTGTTGAATAGGAAGCTTATCCAGTCTCTATCCTCAACACAAAAGGAATAACCCATATGCTCCAGTTGTTTAATGGCCCGATGATATGCTTCGCAGGCATCGTCCAGGATTGCAACCGCGTTGGCATCTTGAAAGGCGGTGCTCACCATGAACTGCTCAACAACCTTATGCTGCACAGTGGGTAGATGCTGAAGAAAAGCCTCTTTGGGTTGGCTGGTCACCTCCGCATGACCTTTAGCCTAACTAGAGCTAAAGTTCACCTGAAGGTTGAGATGGGCTTTCTTAATAATGTTATCCATGCATCTCTGGTCCTCGATAGCCTGGACCAACTACTGATCATTGGCATCAAGCTACTGTTGGAGGTTAGCCACTCTTTTATTCAGCTGCTCAACCTAGAGCTGAGAGAATTTGAGCTATACCTTAAGCATTTTTATCTTTCCCCTAGCCTTTAGCTCTTCCTTGGCAGCCAATGCTATCTCCAACCATCGAAACATATTGTAGCCCAGCTGCCTTATCTGAAACATAGCAGTGTCATTCTCAAACCAATATAAACATAATAGAAAAGATGTGGTCAAGCTTATTGATCTTGTACTTACTACGTTGCAGTAATAGGACATTACCTTCATTTTCCTGAGCTGACTCAGGTTCATGAGCTTTTGCTGGTCGTTCACAAAGAGCCCTGAGGTCATCCACTTTAGAGCATTGGTGGCAGTTGGTTCTCCATCAAGGATTGAGGTCAAGTCAGATATCTTCTAGTCTTGATCAGTGGCAAATTTTGAAAGAGATAGTGGAAGAAGCTGAAACATTAGGCCGTCACCAGGCTTTCCAAACAGGTCCTAACCTGTCACCACCTTTTATTTCCCTTTACCCTCAATAGCCTTCTTCAAAGCCAAACTCCTTGTTCAACTAGCTGCCTCTTACCTCGATCCACAAGGCTGCTCTACTCGAGCATCTCTCAATAAGTCGATTGGATCTCAGGAGCCGCTTTAATTTGTGGTGGAGGTGGTGTAGATATTGACCTTACTGAGCCCGTCTACTCAGCAATGCCTTCTCATCGAGCAGCGGCAGTAGCTTGTTAATGCATCTCGGCCCTTAAAACCTGGACTTAGGATTTATTACAATTGTAGACCATAATGTTATTATGATCTACATGGACAAATAATTTAAAATAAATATCAGATTCGAGCAGAAAGATAGCATGCAATGGAAACAGTCGACGAAAAGTTTCTACCTAGTCGATCGCTTGCAAGCAGGTCGAGCTGGGTAGGTGACAGACTAGCCAGTACCAAACACCTCTCCTTGGTCAATACGAATGCCTCCATTTGCCTAAACCCGACCAGATCCCAGATGAAGGTGTTAGGCTAGCTAGGTGTTTGGTTACCTGGCATCTCCATAGGCCCTCTCTACCAACCCCTTGGAATAGCAAGCACCCCTAGTCCTGAGATATAAAAATAGTATTTTTTTCCACTTCTATCCGTAGGAAAAGGTGAGGAATATCAAAAATTTCATCGAGGTCGAGCGATCAGGTAATAGAAATTAGACTCTTCGCTACTGCCCGACTTTTAAGACATGGAAAGATGTAATAAGTTGGCGAAATTGGCAAAAATGGCAGGCTAGTTATAGAGGTGCATCAACATAGCAAAACTATACAGTGTGGTAAAATAATTTGGGAGTAGTTGGGTGATGCAAACCCCTGGTCCCAAGAGGAGGTCGACTATGGGTTGGGAAAGCGAGAACCTGATGCTACATTTCAACCCCTCCTCAAATACAGTTATAAAGCCCTAATGAGGTTGATGCATTCTACCTTGGGTCCCTAGCACTACTAGCTCATACTCATCAGGGATATGATATGCTGCTCTAATACAGACTAAATCCGCAGTGGTTATCTTGAAGGTTATTTCAGTATAATGGTCAGGGATAAATAATTGACCCTGACTTGCAGGCATATCAGTAGGACCAACCTCCCCCTCCAATACTACCCTTTAACATTGCTTGAACTATTGCTACTACTTGAGCTAGAGCTTTCGCTCGCAGATGGATTGGACTCAGATGTGTTCTCAACCCTAGTCTCCCCCCCACGGGCTATATTTTCTAACCTAGTACTATTAGAATCGAGGCTAGCAGACATGCTTCTACAAAGAAAAGGCAAAAAAGAACAAGAATAGCAAAGATACTTACAGTGAAAATTTCACAAAGGCAAAGCGCAGAATTTGAAGGGCTTCGAAGATGGTGATTCAACCAGAAGTTCAGACAGCAAAAGTGTAAATGGAGTCAGTTATCCCCCTATTTATAGGCATTCACATGTGGGAATCTGTATAACTACTATGATAACAGCCTGCCTTAGTACGCTTCGTATTTTGTACACTAATAGATGCATTAAATGCAAAATAATTACCTTAAACCTTGGTCGGTAGCTCAAAAACCTAAGTCGGTAGTTTAAAAACTCAGGTCGAGAATTTAAAAATCCTAATCAAGCATAGTACCCGCTATGTTTGAATGTAAACTCCCTACTCCTTCTCATTGACAAGCTCGATTAGGATCATGAGTTAGGGGGACTCATGATATCAGATAACCCAGTAGGCCCAACATCAAATGTCTAGTAGGCCCAACATAAAATGAGATAGCCCAAAAGGCCCAATGGTAACTCTGTTTGATTGATCGGTATCGACCTCACTTGGTAGAGTTTGCGGTCGGCCTGTATCAACCTTAGAACCACTCTAGAAGTTTGAATATTCAAGTTTGATCGATATATATCGACCTCAAGACCCATTCCGATGTTGACTCAGATCCCTACTGTGTTTATTAGTCTGACAGGCTGCATGCCTCCGCATTAATAACACGTGACAGCCGGTACAACCACTGCCACCAACTCTAACAACTCTGATAACCCTACCAACAACTTTGGCAGAGACGCGCCTCCACTGCCACTGTTTATTTAGGAAAATGAAAGATTTAGCCACCTAACACAGTACCGAAATCTGGACATGGAATGACCCCCAACCCCTTGGTAAAGATAAAAGTCAGTACACCTGATAAGGGTATTAGGGTCAAATCACACTTAGAGAAAGCTACAAATACTCCAGACTCAACCATGCTCAAGATAATACCCCATACACTATAAGCTTTACATTCTCTATATTCTGTTTGATCTCTTCATCTCGACTAAAACTAACTTAACCGTCAGAGTGCCTTAGTCGGGGGCACCTCAGCTAGTTTAACGTGTGTTGTGGTTGCAAATCTCAAGCCCCAAGTTATACACAATCCTAAGTACTCGACCTCCTTGATCGAGTTACCAGTAGCACAACCCCTTTTTTCTCTATACGCAGCTTTCAACAGCATCAAATATCATGTAAACATGAACTTGAAATGGCCTTAACCCGGTTAATTTGATAAAAATCTATTTAATTGATTAAGCAATTCCTAATTTGGTTTGAATAAATTGTTAAACTAATTTTGATTGTCAATTTAAGTTAACTGGATCGAGAATTATGATTATAGACTAAAACAATTGGATAGAATTTCAATTTTAAGTATATCTAGACTTGCATCATAAATTAGAAGCTAATTATCATTAAATTGCGCTAATTGATGTAATTGAGTAATCTAAATTGTGTAATATCATGAAGATTGCTTGTTATTAGGAAAACATGTAAAATTCATATGGATAGCCAAGGTTTATTTATCATGGAATTAGAGTATTAAATTTGAGATTATGGGTAAATTTCTAATTAAGCAGTTAAATTTCTCCTAATTGAGCTCAGTTAAAATGTTAAGATAATTATCATGTTAAGTTAAGATTAATCGTACCAAATTGTAATTATGGACTATTAGGACAAGATTTATGATTCAAACCAAAATGTTTGGTATATAAGTTGTGTACAGTGGTAGGCACAGATTGGTAAATGGAACACAATTATTGTTAATTAAATTAATTTATGTAATTATATGTCTAACCTTTGTGTAATGTTGCAAAGATTAATTAATGGAATGTGGTATTTTTTTACAATTTGGCTAATTTATTATACATAAGTTCGATCTATTTATTTAAGAAATCATCAATGACTCGAAAACAAATAAATCCCTCATTAATACTGTAGTGACAACAGCATGATGAGTATGTTAACCATGCATTATTTTTGGAAACCAAAACCCTAAATGTCATATTAGATGGAAGCATGATGATTTTTGTCAAAATAATTTAGATAATTGGAATACTCCAACCTAAATTACCATATTCAAAATGGAGCGAGAACCTAGAATAGGTAGCTATGCCTCATAGTCAGAAATACCTAGTATTAAGGTATAAATGGTTTTTAAATATGGCGTAAACAATTAACATTAATATGTTCTATTGGAATAAGTGATGAGAAGCTAAGGCTTCCAAGATTGTAAGACATGATTACATCTCCTGATGGGATTAAGGTGAGGGTTAAGCATTTTTCTTTTTTTGTTTGTTTTCTAGGAAGTGAATGTTTCTTAATTATATGAGTCTCCCATATGTATTTGTTGAAATTAATTATACTCGTTATCGTACCCAAAACTCTTATTGTATTACTTGTTTTTTGTCTTGTTTACCCTACAGCCTTGCTGATATCCCTTTATTATGTTGATTTTGGGTCTTACCGACCAAATCTTGTTTTGCACTCCTATTTAAATCATTCTATGTACTATTTATAGGGCCTTGTCGGCCGATATTTTACCAACAACACCATTTGAACTTTTTGACAGATATGTTAATGAATAGTTTTTGTATACGCTTTAGCTATTGGCATTATGTTTGAGTCTCCTGAGGATGCTCTTGAAATGTGACCACCTATAGAGATGCTAGGGATAGGATGAGCCTGGGGTTAGGTCCAAAAAGACTACTGGGTAGCATGGTTAGATAGTTGCTGGTCCCCCAACTAATACCCACCCAAGATCCTAACTTGTGGATAGTTGGAGATAGTTATCTAGTAATGTGGCGGGATTTGACATATGGACTAGCCATGCCATACCGAGCCAAATGCTTGGGTATCGAATCGAGTGCTTGGATAGTGGAGTAATAAGGGAAATCTATTATGATTATTGTACTCCATGTATCATTTGTTATCGATTGGTATCAAATGTAACTGATTGTTACCATTTCTTATCGATTATTACCATTATTTACTATTCCAAAAGCAATAAGGACATAGTTGCCAACAATATGTTAAATTGGGTATCACATGTGTTATGTTATAATATTGCTTCAAATTGTAAGATCTTGATCGTTGTTAAATCCATTTTGAATTATTACTCCATCAACAGTTTTGTTTGGATGTCTATCACATTTCCCCTACACTATGTCTTGAGGACTTACCCCTTTTTGGTTATTCTTCATTCTCTTCCTAAATAGGTCTGAATGACAGATGAGGGCTCGAGAAGTGCCTGAGAGAAAATATATTTTGTAACAAATTAGGTACTATGATTGTATACACAGATTACAGCTATTCTAGATGCCTAAACTTGAGAATGTATGTAAACGTTTAAGTATGAACATAAGACTATGGTATGTATATATGGTAATTTATGATATGATCTTTTGGATTTTTTGTTAATTACTATCTATTATGTTATGTTACGATTTTGATTTCTTTAGTTGCCTTTTGAATTATATTTTAAATTTGTACTAGTGAAACCTTAGCTTTGGAATCATCCTGGGTGGAGCGTCAGACATATTCATTCTATTATTTTTAATACACTTGAGCCTACTAGATATTGATTAAGTCTTCAAAAAAGTATTTTTAATTTCTCATGGACTTGAAAGGGTAATATCGTACCTATTCACAAGCTTAATCATGGCCATTTCTTTTTTTTTTTTTCAACATCCAATTTACTTTCATAACATAATATAGTAATTTCTGTATACAAATTGTGGCATACAATGGAAGTGAAATACCTGGAGGCGTATTCTTGTTTTGGTGATGATGAGTGACAAATTTACCACAAAAGATAAAAATTATATATGTTGCATTTAGGTGCAACCTTGATTATATACATTTATGGAAAATGTATTATTATTTCAAATTTTATCTCATATCAATTGAATCGAGGAATTTGAGATTGTTTATAAATTTTTAAACATTAAGATATTTTTTCAAACTAATGTGGGTACTCATCAATAATAATAACAGTCATTTTTTATTTTTTTGAAATTGGGGGATGGAGTTCGAAAAAAAAAAGGTGGAAAAAATGGTGTGTGTTTTCAAAATATTTTTAGGATATACACATTACAAGAAAATTTATATATAGTTGCACTAATTTAGTAATATTTTATGATATAATGACACAGAAAAAATAATATAATAATACTCGCAAAAGAATGTTACTATAATTTAATATTTAGAGGCATTTGATTATTAAATGACAAATACAATAGTGACATTTGATTGAAAATGCTGAGATAAATGTATTTTAAAAATATTATATTATTGTCATTTATTTGTCTTAGAAAAATGCCACTATATGTTGTTATGGTGTCATTTGATAAAATATCATAAAGTATTCAGTGGCATTTATAGTGTAATGACATACAAAAGTAATATAGTGATAGTTGATAGATAACATATAAAATAGTGGAATCTAATTACAAATGTCAACAAAAATATAATTTGAAGGCATTTAATTTGTGCCACTAGTTTTTCTTATAAAATGCCACTCATATTTATTTATGGTGCCATCTGGGAAAAATGCCACAAAAATATTTAGTGGCACCAAGTTAGTAAGATTTTATAGTTTAATGACTTAAAGAGTAATATGATGATAATTGTAGAAAAAAGTCACTATAATACATTATTTATTAGCGTTTGATTAATAAATAACAAAAAAATAGTGACATTTGGTTAATAATGCCAACATTAATGTATTTGTAAAGGTATTTAGTAGTGCCACTGATTATTTCCTAAAAATTTCTTTAATATTTATTTATGATGTTATTTATAAAAAATGCTGCAAACTATTAAAGTAACACCTTAAAGTAACGTAGTAATAATAATACAAAAATACCACTATATATAAACTTAATATCAATTGATTTAATAAATGTTAATAAATATAATTTCTTTAAAAAAATGAACGTAGCTATATGTTAACGGAATTTAACCAGTATCAATATTTTCCTTTCTAGAAAGAATATCTCACATAATTTAGCTATGGCTTGACACGAAATAAATATTTCAAAATTAGATAAAGTATATGTGTATTAATAATTTTAAAATTTATAAATTTATATCTTATCACAATGTAATGATTAAGTTAACTACTTGCTATATCTTTAATGTATCAACTAAATTAATCGTATCTTTTAAAAAGTATCAAAATTTAAGTTTTTGTTCATTTTTCTCTCTCTTATACATTATGTTTTTTTTTGAATATTTTGTATCTTTAAATTTAATCTATCATGCCTTTTCAAATATGTTATTTAATTTAATAAGTTTGAGCATATATTAAATAATTCAAAAAATAGACTTTCAAAGTATAAAAATAAATTAATATTTTTTACTATATATATTGGACATTCGATAGGTAGCTTGATGGTGAACTTTTTTTTTTGCAAATAGATAGCTTATAGGCTCAAGCTTTATGTAGAACAATTGGGGCACACTGGTGCTCTTATATGGAATACTAGATGTAGATTAACATGTCAATTGAAATAATCTTTTGTAGCATTTAATTTGGCATGTTAGTTAATTAATTTCTTATGACATGTTGGTATGTCATCTAAAGGAATCTTTTGTGGCATTTTAATATCATTATATTTATTTGCTCATAAGTTAGCATGTTATTTAAAATTATTTTTTTGACATTTTAATGTATTATTATTGTATTTTTTGTGGTGTATAACCTTGACACTTAAAGGAATTTCGGCGGCATTTTAATATGCCACTATATGCATTTTTAGTGACATATTAGTATATCATTTCAAATTATCTTTGGTGGCATTTTAACATGTTATTTAATACATTTGATATTTTAATGTATCATTTGATACTTTTTTGTTGCATTTTATTAATGTCAAAATAGAGATAATTAATGATATTTATATCTTTAGTTGTATTGTTACAAATGTCAATTTTAAAAAATATCATTAAATATAAAATTTCCACTAATATACTATTTAAGGGATACTTTTTAATGCGACTCGCAACTTTTTTTGTAGTGACATCAGAAAGAAATATGAGTCGAGGTGTGAGATTGTAATATAATATAAATTAGCCTACTTTGGATTGTCATCAAATCTTAAAACTCTTTTAGGTAAAGATGTTTAATTATATTTATCCAAATTTAAGTTAAAAAATACACTTTTTAATTCAACAAAATGAATTCAAATGAGTGCGTCAAATAAATAGTACCAATGTGTTTAATTTATCACATAAATTTTTTTTTGTTAGATTATGTCATCAACTTATCAAAGATATTCATATGTCGCCATTTACTCATAAGTGATACTCCATCTCTTTTAATTTTTTAAGAACTATTGAGACTAATTCATTTTAAATAGATTTAATCACTAATTTTTTTTAACTTCTAAGAATTCTTTGATAATGTTTGCTATAATTTTAAAAAATTACTAAATACTCCTTATAATATATTTTCATATATAAAAAATTTCATTGTTATAATCCAAGAAGCTCATTCAACTACTTTTTGCACCAAAAGACCAACAACCAATTTTTTTGACCCAATTACCATTTGCATATAAATATCTTTAAATTACTTTTGATTTATTAGATTAATAAATTTAATGAATTAGATTTTTATATTGCTTTTTTTTTTTTATTTATACACACGCACACATCAGGAGCCCGTTTAGGTTCGAACTCCTGATCTCCCACATTATGTGGGAGACTTATGCCAGTGGGCTACAAGCCACTTGGCTTTAAAGTGTGGTTTATATTTTTATATTGCTTTAAAGTGTCTAAATTGATCTATAGTGTGGCACCCTACCTAGGGTAATCCTTAAGCTGAGGTGCCACAAGTTCCAACTTAAATCATAATATAAGAGACAACTGAAAAGCCCAAAATTCAATAAGCTTCAAAAGGTAGTAGCATAATTCTAAACTTAAAAGAATACTATAAATAGTGCAACATATACATACCAAAAGTCTTTTGGTTAACATTCAAACATAACAACCGTTTTCAGGTCTTAAAGCTACGATTAGGTGTGGTTTATATTTACATACATAACACCTAATCTATTACAAAATGGTCTCCTTGGGCAAGTCTTAAGCCTCCAATCTTCTTTTATACATGTCTGGGAAGAGAATAAAGGGTAACAAAGAAAGGTAAGTCCTGAAGACTTAGTGAGAGAAATACAACAAACAGTCAAAGAAAAACTATCGAAGGAGTAGCAATACAAACAGATTTATCATCAATTCAATTTCACAATTAGAAACAAAATTATCTCAAAACATAAATGATATCAAATTCAGCAAATGGAAACATCTCCATCCTTGTTGCTCACAGAATATAATACAAAC
>JACGDI010003783.1:207600-245253 GCA_014898725.1 Jacaranda copaia | reverse complement strand
CGAGATTAATAACATATAGGATAATAAGAGTTCTGGGCATTAGAATGACTACAATTCAGTTTCAATAGAGAAACACTAGGAATTCAAACAATCAAAGACCATTCACTTCCCAGAAGAAAGTTAATCTAACCTTCACCTTAACTGCCACAGAAATGCTATCCTTGCCTACTGTCCTGCAAACCCTAGCTCCTCGTCACCTAATCAGAAGAATGAACTTAACGTCAAAGCACTTGTTTTGACCTTTAAATGATCATCATGCCATTTATTCTAATATCAGCTATTTTAGTTAATATAGTATTTTAAGACTCGATTCTGAAAATATCATATGGTAACATGCTAATTACGTCATTAACGTTATAATACCCATGAGGTCATCTTTGCTCCTATTAATGAATCAATTCGTGTTCCAATTTTACAATTATCCTTGCAATGTTACACAAAGTTGATTATCAAATTACAACAGTCAAATCTACTATTAGAACCCAATTTATCACTTAGGTCTCATATATACAGAATTAAGGTTTTAATTACCTAATTTAACTTAATTAATCAAGATTTACATATTATATTACAAATTTAGGTCCACTAAGCATTACATATATATTGTTCAGTCCCAAATCATGTTCTCATTTCATTAATAGTTCAATAATTAGGAAATAATTTAGGGCATTGCATATCAAAAATCCTAATTTCAAAAATTATCATAATTTAGGGTAGTAACCCCAATTATAACAACTTATCAAAAATCCTAATTTTAGAACTCAATCACCAAAAGTTAATACCACACACACGACCACCACAATGAAACAGAGATTGTGTCTCAGAGCCACCATCACACCGGCTACCAAGCACCACAATGAGGTTTGCTAACCACCACCACTAATTGGTGCGTCTCAGCGAGTACAGTGAAATGCCCAAGATAATTTATGAATTTGCCACCGCAATGGGTGCCAACTAAAGCTCCAATGTTATAGCACCACCACCTCCGCTGCCGTGAATACTCTCCAATTATGTTGTTGCCAATGGTCAAAACTAGAAATTAAAGGTGCTAAAACACTCTATGAGTTGAACTCTACAAGAACTACCCTTCAAACTCCAGATTTTGCCTCCTAAACCACTATACCCATTAGCTCCACTATGACCCAAGTTTCTAGCTCAATTTTTTGATGTCTCATTGGTCCATTTCCAGTGCATGTAGTATGACTGTGACAACCCCAATGAGAGGAAGAGATTGGTGGGTAAAGTGTGAGGTTTCGCCATCATTGGTAGAAGGTCACTAGAGAGAAGATGGGTTGTGTTGGTGTAAATGGAAAAAAAAATGTGGGGGAGAATTGTACTTAAAGTGAAATTCCCAGAAATTCATATTGACATCTAAAACTTATCTTAGTTTTTCAGTTAGACCCCCAAAAGTTCAATCAGCTTCCAATTTAACCCTCAACTTATTAGTGCCTCGAATTGACCCATTTGACGTAAAATATTCATAAGTTGGCCCCTAAAACTTTCAAAATTTGTACAATTAAATTTTTTTTATTTATGATTTGACCTAACTATTTTGTTTTAAGAAATAACAACAACGACATTTAAATTTTCACCTATTAAATTTTTAAGGGTGTTACATATGGCAATGATGATTTTAAATTTAATAAATAAAAATTGTTTGGAGAAATACAAATTTTTGAATTTTTATATATAAAAACTATAGTAGAGATATTTTAATTTTTAAAATTAAATGAACTAAATAAAAAGACTAAAGGCCTTGTAAAATTCAAAAAAAACTTTTGTAATTTTTTACTATAAATTAGTGAATCGAGTTAAAATATTAAATTCTAAAATTAGATATTAATAAACACAAAATTTCTTGATGTGAGATATTCAAGGGAAATTTTCTCTAAAAATAGGGTAAAAATTAATAATTAGACTTCGTAGAATAAAAATCTCGTGGAATGGGTTTCTAAGATTAAAAAGAGTTTTATGAATCTTTTAAATATAAATTCTTTAAAGGTTCTTAATAATTTTCTCTATTCTTTTATCTTGTATTTTTATAATGTGAATGAACTTTGGAAAATTTCGACAACATGGGAAAAAACAAATCAGCCTTGGAACATATTTTGTTTCATGTGTGGAATTTCTTGATAAATCATATTAATTCTGTCATTATCTTATTTGGGTCCACTAAATAGATACTACCAACTAAAATAAATATGAATGTAGACATTCATCTAATTTCCCATCAAATTCTGACCAATTATCGGGGGGGAGGGAGAAAAGAGAGAAACATACATAATTAATAATTTATTTACATATCATTAATTTTAGGGAATAACGTTCAGAAATTGGTGAGAATAATCTTATTGTCTTAAAATTCTTTTTCCTTAGACCCTCACGAACCTTATGTATGCCAACTTGAATGGCAATAGCGAAGAATCCAAAGAAGTTACTCACTTCGAAGGTATTAGTCTCAAAAAATTTTGCTAAAGCACATTTTTTAAATTAAAAAAATTACTAAAAGTTTTTTAAAATAAATTTTTATATCTAAAAATTTTGTAAGATTATATTCAATCTAAAAATCTATTGCACAAATTAACTTTTTATTTCAAATAGCCCACTATTAACTTTTATTCTATTTTTGGACGAAATACTCTTCAATTTCTTCATTATGAATTTTTTATCAATATTTAAATTTAAGTTTAATATTTGTAATTATGTTCACTTCTTACAGTAAATGTTTTTACGAAAATTAATTTATGAATTTTAAGAAACTTTAATAATTTTATTTAGTTAGTTTGATTTTAAAATTAAAACTATCTCTACTATAGTTTATATATTTACCATTCAAGAAATTTATTTATTCAAAAGATCAAAACTGACACAAATAAATTTAAACAATATAAAGGAAAACTTTTTATTATAAGAGCTAATTTATTAAGATTTTCTAACTTAATGAGTCAAGGTTAATTTAGTCGAAAGCTATTGGGATTTTTGAAGTGAAAAATTGATGTGATGGATATTTTTTATTCAAAATAATTTTAATGAATTTTTATAGATATAAAAATATGTTTTCAGGAGTTTTTAGTAAGCTTTTCTATAATTTATATGTCAGTTACGATTGGGCAAAATATTAGAGATTTTTTATTTTCTTCATAATTTTAGGGGATGATCTTTTTTTGATTTATTGGGGGATTAGAACTAATATATAAAGTTTTTGCCCATTTTTTTTAATATATAGATTTGACCTTGGGAAATGGGGATGTGTAAAGATGTTAATGACACATGATGACATTCAAATGATGCATGTCACGATCGCTTGTTTAGAGTACTATGACACTTGAAGAAAGATGAATTGGCGAAAGAAGAACAAATCATTCTTAATGAGGTTGAAAACTGTGTTTATTGGATTGAGTTAGTGTTTGGGCTTATTTGATTTGGCTGGTCGGGTGGTCCAATTGAGAAGTAGCTTTAGGCTAACATCTGCAATTACGAGCAAACGTCAAACTAGTCGACGTGCCCTCAACTAAGGCACTTTGATGATCAAGTTAGTACTAATCAAGTAGATAAATCAAGCAGCAGATTGAGGGTGTGTAGTTAAAAATGGCATACCTTGAGGGTGGCTGGCAATGGGGTATTATAGTCTTCTCCAGGTAGATGATATGTCGAACATGCCTCTAACATGTGTAGGGGGCTACTATCCTTGCATAGGGAGCTTTAGGTTATCTCCCATCTCTATACTATTTTAGGTGGTATCATCTCATGCTTTTAGGGCAGAACAATACACTGATGGTGCGCATCCTAACAGGCGCGGCAACAGAGGTGGTACTGGGGTGGCATGCGCCATTAATGTGAAGGCATGCCACCTACCAAGACATTTAATGCAGTAGAGATATGATTTAGTACTAGCACGACCTTATTGGTTGACAACACGGTTGACCATGGAACATATTTCAAGGAGTGAGTGGCCTCAAAGGCAACGACACTTGAGCTCTCTCATTGAAGAAGGTTGAGACACACAATTGACCCACAGTCTAGTCAAAGGGTGTTGGTGCTCATTGCATTGGCGATATAGCAAATGGATAGTCGATCACAGTCAATGACCTTACTAGGTCTCTAAGGCAAGATAGGTATGGGAGCATGCTCTTAGGCCAACAATTGTTGGGCTGGGCTTGCTGGACCACCCTATATTATGAGCCACCCTCTTCCCACTCATGGTCCTAATTGAGTTTGTTGATAGAAAGGAATAGGGAGTAGTAATGTTGCTGATTGAAAACTTTGGACAGTTGACCAAGGTTTTAAACACTCAACCAAGGTTTTTGAACACTCAACCAGGATTTTAGTGCATTTAATGCACCTGTTACGTTGAGCCATACAAAGCGCCAGACAACAGCTGTGCAATTATTACCCCTAATTGAGCTCCCGTGCCCAAGTGCTTATAAATAGGCATGGTGAAAACACTCATTTTATACTTTTATTGTGATTGGTCTAGTCAAGTTTCAAATTCACAAAGCCCTCATCTTTCTATTCCGTGCTTTTAAAGTTTCAGTGAGATCCTATAAGTTTCTTCCTTTAGCTTTAGTTTTTCTTTAGTTGTTCATTAAACATGTCAGATACTTTAGATAGTGAGGCCACTAGGTCATAGGGGGCACCATTCCATGGGGAGGGTGATGGTGAGAGTACATCTAGTAGCTCGTCGAGCTCTAGCTCAACCTCCAATAGCTCGAGTGATAAGCGGCTTGCTTCTGGGGGTGAGGCTAGCCCAAGTGAAGTGCTAATATCACGTGGTTGACTTTTCACACCAGATCATTATAGTGAGATTGTTTCAAAGATTACCTTAATCGATCTGGTACACATTAAAGAGCTACCATATCTCTGTCGAGTATGAGCTCCTAGTTCTTGGTCCATGAGATAGGACACATCGATCTCTGAAGAGATGTATTGCTAGTTTTGAGAAAGGATTTAGATATGGACTTAGGTTCCCACTTGTGCTAGCCATGATTAACTTGTTAAGAGGTCTAGAGGTCTACATAATGCAGCTCCTACCTAATTATTTCTCGACCATATGCAGCTTTTGTCGTGCTGATGTATCTGTTCGACTAGCCGGCCTCTTTTGCCAATTTTTCCAATCTCTTCCACCTCCCTATATCTCAAAAAGTCATGCAGTATTAAAGAATTCAAGTTCAATTACCTCAAAATATGGCCGTGCTGAAAATTCTTAGTGAACTTATTTTTCTCCTATGATTAGGAGTGAAAAAGATATTTTTTATATGTTTGAGGGCCTGAAGGTTTAATATACTGAGAGGCTAGTAGAGATAGCATGTCAAGATGCCACGCAACTTGACCCTAAGCTGGCCAAACATCTGTTTTCAGAATTTGGTTGAATTTGGCCAAATAGAGGCCTTAGTACTACTAATCAAGGAGAGGTGTTTGGTGCTAGCTGGCTTGTCACCAACTAAGCTAAACTTGCTAGCAGGTGATCGATAAGATAATTATCTATCGATTGTTAAGATTATTTGTTTCTTGCATCTTTTTGCTTGGGTTTAATTATTTTTTGCATTGTCTTTTGTGTTGGCAGATTGAGAAGAAATAATGAACCGTGCTAGGTAGGAGGCAATGGCTTGGGCTTGAAGGAATGAAAAATAGTGCCAGGTAATCGCTACCTGATGAAAGGGCACCTCGACCACAACCGCAGCACCCCTAATGGTTGAATCAACTCCAAGAACATTACCCGCTCGACTAGCAGTGGCAACTAGTAGTAGCCCCGCTAATCAGGGTAAAAGACAATTAGTTGAGCAGGGAGATCTAGCTCTGAAGCCAATTAGGTTAAAGGGAAGGCTGCAACAGCTAGTCAGCCTTTGGGCTATGACATGTTGGGTAAGTGCAGCGATGGCGTACTGTTTCAACTACTTACGTTGTCGTTGCTTTGATTTAAGATAGAACCTTCTATGGCCATCCACAACTCTCACTTGATCATGTTGTTGGGGTCTATTGGGACCTTTGTGCTCAAAGTGATGGTGATCAGGCTCTTCACATCTGACTGGAGAAAATTCATAGACCTGAGCCAGACTAGTTTGCTCAAGGCACTAGCATACCATAGCAACATAGTAAGTGTATGGTTGATTTGAGTTTCTCATTGAATGTTATCTGTAGGTTGATCATACTTTACTGATGAGAAATTATTTCTTTCAAGTGAGTCCTCTTAGCTACTACTTTTACCGCAGGTCGGAGTTAGCTCTACCTAACGAAGAGCAGCTGCAGTAGGGAGAGGACATGGAAACAATAAAGGTGTAGCTCGAGTCATCCCAAGCTAGGGTCGACCAGCTAACGAAGGAGGTGACAGACCTTAACGAGTAGCTCATAACAATAGATTAACAACTATTAGTCCTGGCTATCCAAGAAAAGAGTAAGATAGATGAGTTGTTATGCCAGGCTCGACTGGACATTCAGTAAAGCTATGTTCTGGTCAAACAGTAGGGCACAATGCTACGATACAGAAGGCCAAAGTGAAATTCTATAAGAAGCTCCCATTGATGCAAAAAAAGACTATGCAGCAATTCATGCTATGCTCAGTCTTTCAAGACGCGAGTGTAGTCTTTTCTCTGGATAATGCAAGGATTGCATTTGAGAAGGCCATAAAGCAGCTTGAGTATTTGGACTACACCTTTTGATCAAAGGATAAATACTGCATTAGTCCCATCCTAGATGAGCAGTTGTTGCTGTATCCTGAGCTTGAGAAGGCGGTTGTCGAGGAGGGTGCTATAAAGGATATACTGGTCGAGTGTATGACCACCGTGTAAAGATAGGCAAAGGTGGAGAAGAGACTAGCTATCATGGAAAAAGAGTTTAATTTTGCGAATGACTTTACTTTTGAGATCTGTGATGGCATGGTTAATACAAGTGAATATTTGCTACACCCTGATGACTTTTCAATCGATAAGGTGAGTCCTTCTCGACCAATGCCAGCTTTTCTCCCTCTTGTCACAGTGAGGCTCAAGCAGGAGACTGATAGCCATGTGGTGGTTCTAATTCTGTCGATCGATGAGCTCGACCAAGCTATTAAAGAAGGTGCTCAAGCTGTTCGAGATAAAGGTATGGGATCAAGCAATCGTTGATGTTTCCACCACCGCCAAGATTATGGTTGCCTGGTATTAGTTGTTTTACACTTTGGTAATCTCTTTTTTTTTTTTTGGTAATGAAGTTTGTAATCGAAGATTCCATTCAATGAAATAGAATTGTTATTTCATCAATGTGTAGTTGGCCACTTTCATTTTTTACTTTGTTTTAACCTCTATGGTCTTGTTTAATGTGAATGATTGATAACTAAATTAATTAAGATTCCTCCTATAACAATGATAGCATAAATACACACAATGTTGGGGTAGATTAAGGTTATTACCTTTGCAAAGAATCGTGTGCTTTTATTTAAATAGATTTGTGTGTTCAATGTTTTGTTACCAGATTATCTTTGACTTCATGGTTGAGTTTTATGATCATTGTTTGGATAACTTATCTGATGTAATGATGAGTTAAATTATCTTAGTATTTTTGCAAGGTTTTGCTCAACTATGTGGTCGAGAGATGATTGATCGTATTTGGAAGAATACATGAAGTGATTTTACTTAGCATTGTCGATTATGTAGTCAACTATGGGTGTTGAGAGGACTTTAATGATTGGCGCAAAGCCATTGCTTAGATCAACTGTGGGATTGACTGTTATCGTTGTTTGCAGAACTTTGATTCCTTGATTTAGTAGGTTAAAGCTGCTTCTTGGGTCGACCATAAACATTGGGCTTAGAAGTATTGATTTGGCAACATGAAGCTGCTTCTTATGTCAACTATAGGGTCAACTGCAAACTTTAGGCTGAGAAGCCTTGATTTGGCAGCTTGAAACTACTTCTTGGGTCAACTGTGAACATTGGGCTAAAAATCCTTGATTTGACAGCTTGAAACTACTTCTTAGGTTAACTACAGGGTAGACCGTAAACTTTTGAGTCACAGAAATGAGGTAAGGTTGGTTGCTACTGTAGCATTACCAGTAAATGATAATAGAATTGCTAAAACTTTATTCATATCAAACAATACAATGGCTATTACAAAGCTTTTATACATAGAATCATTTTAAGTTAATGGCATTCTATGGATGGGGAAGTTCATAACCGTCGATGTCTGCTAGTCGATATGCATTATGCTTTGACACCTTGATGACAGTATAATGTCCATCCTATTTTAGGTCAAGTTTGCCTATGTTTTTAGATATTTCTACCATTTTGACAATCAGGTCCCCAACCTTAAGGTGGCACAGTCAGACCACTTTATTGTAATTTTCTACCATCTTTGATTGATAGCACTGCATGGTATTGCAGGCTTCTTATCGCTGCTTATCAATGATCTGAAGGTCAAGTTTTTTTTCAAACGTGTTCCTAATTGGATTGAAGTAGATTACTCAAGCTGTGTGTTGTATAAATTCAGAACGGATAACTACTTCGAAACCATAAACTAAACTATAAGAGCTGTGACCCATGGCTATATGAGGGATGGTCCTATATGCCTATAACACCCTCGGGAGGTTGTCTGCCCAACTCGATCTAGTTCATTCTATTAAGGCTTTCAGATGGTTTATAATAGTTCTATTCATCACCTTTGTTTGGCCGTTGGACTGAAGGTTCCCAATTGAGGTAAAATGTTAGGTGATCCCCAAGGCTTCGTACCAATTCCATGTGCTCCTACTTTAGAATTGTGTTTCATTATCTGAAATGAGGATTGTAGGGAGATCAAAACAACAGATGATGTTTTTTCAAATAAAATTTTTGAAGGCGGCATTAGTTATTTTTAGGATGGCTTTGGCCTCGACCCATTTGGTGAAATATTCAACCGCCACAATTATAAATTTTCTCTGACTTGTCATCTTTAGCAAAAACCCTATAATGTCTATTCCCTACTGGTTAAATGGCCAAGCAACCTAAACATTAACCATGGATGCGACAGGTTGGCATGAGACGTTCGAGTGAACTTGGCAAGACGGACACTTTCGAGCAAAGTTAACAACATCTTTCAATAGCATGGACCAAAAGTATCCATATCTGATAACTTAATGTGTGAGGGATCTTTCTCCTGAATAGTTCTCATAAATGCCTGCATGGATATCCTGTAGGACCTTGTGAGCCAGGTCAAGATCTAGGCACCTTAAGGGTGGTCCAGAGATCAATCTTTTATAAAGCTGACCATGCTCGTCGAGGGCAAACTTAGTAGCTTGCCCACAAAGCCTATGTGACTCATTCTTATCTTTGGGAACTGAGCCCTGACTTAGGTAAAACTTTATTAGATCTTGCCAATAAAGAACTATTTCCTCGATGCTCCCCACAAAACTCTATTCGAGGATATCTATTGATAGTTTGTTGGCTACTAAGAAAGTTATCGTTCTATCTCTTGTTCCTCTAGTTGAGATGGAAAATTTGGGTAGGGCATCTGTCCATTCATTCTTCGATCGACGTATTTGTTTGAGGGTGGACTTCTTCAATGATTGTTGTTGTCTTCTAATCTCTACTAGATATTGGCTCATTGCCGAATCTTTAGCCTTAAAGTTTTCTTTGACCTGTTTTGTGACCAACTAGGAGTCTGTGGTTGTCGCTAAGTACTCAATCCCTCAGTATAGTGCCATCCTCATTCTAATGAGTAGAGCTTCATACTTCACTTCATTGTTGGTGACTACATAATCAAGCTTGATTGCGAGGTTGTATTTATTCGCCAAAGGAAAACAAAGAGCAACACCTATGCCACCTCGTAACGTGGTTGCTAACTTATTGATGTGCAAGGTCTAGATAAAAAGGGATTCACAATTTTTCTCGGAGAGATTGACCCACTCGGCAATGAAGTCTATCAAAACCTGTGTTTTAATAGTTGTTCTTGGTTTAAAGGTAATGTCAAATTCTCCTAATTTGAGATCCATTTTGTTAATCTCCCTGACGTATCTGGCTTTGAGAATACTTGCTTTAATGACTAGTTTGTCAGCACTATAATTGCATGGGACTAAAAGTATGGTCACAGCTTTCAAGCCGCAGTGACTAATGCGAGAGCAAACTTGTCGATCTCCAACTAGTTATGTTCTAGCCCTTGTAGTACCTTGCTATAGTAATAAACTGGTCAATGGATTCCATCTCTAGTTGAGACTAGAACTGAGCTAATTGAGGCTTCAGAAATAGCCAAGTAAATGTGCAATACCTTTCCTAGTTTCAGCTTAGCAAGCATGGGACGTAAGGATAAGTATTGCTTTAATTCGACCAAAGCCTGATCATATTCTTTATTCCATTGGAAGCCCAACTTCTTGGCATTCATGAGTATCTTAAAGAAAGGTAAGCTCTTGTTGGCCAAACGGGCAATGAACCTACAAAGAGCTATGATCCTCCTAACCAGGTGCTACACGTCTCAAACTGTTCGGGGTGGTGTAATATCTAGCACTGCCTAGATTTTCTATGAATTGGCCCCTAGATTTTCTATGAATTGGCCTTGATGCCACTTCAACTGACCATATAACCCAAGAATCTACCTCCTCAAACTCCAAATGTACACTTGTTTATGTTTAATTTCATACCGAATGCTCGCAATATAGCAAAGGTGTGGTTGAGGTTAAGTAGGTGATCTTTGGCCTTCTCTATTTTGACGATCATATCATCAATGTAAACCTTCATAAACTTGCCGATCTCATTTTTGAACAAAAAGTTGACCAATCTCTATTAGGTTGCACCTGTATCTTTGAGCCCAAAAGGTATGACCAAAAAGCAATAAACCTTATTGGAGACTACAAAAGAGGTTTTGTCCCTATCCTAGGGTACCATGAATATCTGGTGATAACCCTGGAAAGCATCTATCATACTTAATAGTTCACAACTAGAAGTAGAGTCTACTAATAAATCTATACAAGACAGGGGGTAAGGATTTTTAGGGCAAGCTTTAAGTAAATCAGTGAAGTTGTTATACATGCACTATTTTCCCTTATTCTTAAGGGCTAGTACAACATTACAAAGCCAATGTGGGTATTGAATTTCTACAATATAGCCTGCATCTAAGAGTTTGTTGACTTTCTTCTTGATGAATTGACACCTTTCAGCATTGAAAGTTCTCATCTTCAGCTTAACGGGCTTGTATGAGGGGTTGACATTGAGGTGGCTGACGATGACACTAAGGTCGATTTCCTGGAGTTTGGATGCCTTTCAAAAAAAAATGTTGATGTTTCTCTATAGGAAATTGACCATGAGGTACTCTATGTGGAGGCCTATATTAGTTCCAATTCTGGTGGTCTTGTCGAGGTTCCTAAGCTCCAGCTCGACTATTTTGAACTCCCTAATGGGCTCCATTCTAGTTTCTTCCAATTTCCTCTTCTTACTAGCTTGACCTTCCTCGAGTTCCGCTATAAGGGCACCCCCTGAGGTCTTCAGTTGTGGTCATATCTTCTGCTCGCTCGATCAAGCAAAATGGTGTAACATCGCCATATCTCTTTATTGTTGCACAACAGCTCACTTGTGCCTGCTGGGGTTGGAAATTTGATTTTCATGTGGTACATTAAGATAATGGCTCGAAAATCATTCAGAGCTGGCTGTCCAATTATCACATTATAGGCGAAAAGGGCGTCGACAACCAAGTAATTAATCATAAGCACATTCTTATGTGGTGCTTCCTCGAGTGATATAGATAAATTGATGGAGCTTTTTGGTATGATCTCCAACCCCCCCAAATCCAACTAGGGGTATGCACACAGTCTCAAACTTCAACTAGCCGGAGTTCATCCTTTTTAGGGTTGACAGTAAAATAATGTTGGCGGAGCTACCGTTGTTGATCAAAATCTTTCTCACTTCAAAGTTGGCAATCTTGACAAAGATCACCATGGGACAATCAGCTTTGTGGTTAATGCTTTTGCCCTTGAAGTAGGTGAGGTCAATGTCGGTAAAAAAGATAGGCCCTACGCTAGTGGACAAGTGGAGCATTATTTTGATTGGGGAGGTCTTGGTGGATTCCAGCCTTCTCTATGTCTACCTTTTCGCTAATTTTGAGTCCCCCCCATTGGGACCTCCTACTATTATGTCAATCACTCCTTGAATGAGAGGATGATTATCTTAGGTAGGTTTCTTTACTTTGTCCTATCTCTTCATGCTAATCAACCTTTTTCTATTGGGAGTCTATTCAGTTTTGCCTCCTTATGTCTGGGCACTTTCAACCACATATTTCTTGAGATGGCCCTGTCTAATTAGCCTTGTGACTTCGTCATGTAAATTGAAATAATCTTTCGTGCCATGACCCCTTTATTTGTGGAAGTGGCAATATTTTTTTAATTTTTTCATCACTTCTGTTTTAGTTAGCTTTCTTGATTTTTTAAGGAGGTTGTTATGTTGAATTGCAAATATTTCCTTCCTTGGGAGGTTGAGTGAAGTGTAGTCATGAAACCGTTTGATGGGAGATCGACTACCCTCCCTCTAGTGTCGATCATCTTTCTTCTTGTTCTTCTTTTTCTCGACCTCAGGGTTACCAAATTTCAGTTTGTTCATCTCTTCCTAGGTCATATACTGCTTTGTCAGGTCAAGCAGCTCCTCCAAGTAGGGGCATTCTCACACCAGAGTATTGGTGCACTCTTTATGTTTGAGTCCTAAGAAAAGGACATCGATCAGAAACTTGATCCTTAGGTTGTCGATTTTCAACACCTCTATGTTGAACTTAGTAAAGAAATCATAAAGAGACTCCTCATTTCGATTCATGATATGGAGATAGCTGTGGGGGAGCTTTGCCTTTCATTGACTAGTGAACTGGTAAAGTAACTTATCACATAGCTGGTCATAAGAGTATATTAACACTAGCTCAAGTTTGACGAACTAATCAAGCACAATGCCTTGAAAGGTGGTAACTAGCATCTTCGCATATATATATATATATATTCATTGTGCCCATGCAATTTTCATCATGTGCTCGAACTGCATCAAGTATTTATTCAGGTCTGTTGAGTCATCATATCGTGAAAGTTTGGTCAGAACTTTGGCATCAATGACAATGCACTCGTCAATTATCTTTTGGACGAATGGTGAACCCCTTTCCTGGTGAAACCTCTAGGGACCCTTAAGGTTGGGGATCCTTTCTGTGTTTCTCCTTGATATCTCCTCGAGGTGTCGTTCAGCTATTGAACTTGGTGAGATACTTCTTCCCACTCTTCTTAATTTACATAGGTCATATTCTTGTCAAACTAGGGCCTCACGCACTCAACCCTATCATGCTACGGGGCTTAAATGGGTTAAGCAACGTGATCTACTAATTCACCAATCTTTTTTCGCTGGTCTGATCTCGAACAATCAACCTTATCGCGCTACTAGGTTCAATTAGGCTAAACATAATGGTTAATATAATCCATAATTCCTTTCTATAGATCAGGTCGACCCCTTTCTCTAAGGAAGGGCTTGGGACTAACCTCTCATCTTGTCAACGATCGCCTAAATTTTGGTCGATCGCGATTGTCTCTTGGGGATCTTTTCTCGGGTGGTAGCAACTATAAAGTTGTGCTAGTGGTTGAGGTGGGAATAGCTATGTGTCAATTTAAGGCCACAGAGAGCTGAGTAAAAATCTGAGTAGAGATTTGTTTACTGATTAGCTGCATTAGTTGAGGCATACTTAGGGAAACAACTTGCTTCGATGGTACATTGGGTCTTAGGGCATTCAATTCTTGCTGAAGCTAAGGAAGGGATAAACACTGTCCTTCTAATTTTTTCCCTTTTTGAAGTAGCTCGTCTGGTGTTCACCATCTTTTGATTACAGCCTCACTATTCCCACAGATGATGCCAAAATAATGAGGTTGAACGCTGTGTTTACTGGATTAGGTTAATGTTTGGGCTAATTCAACTTGGCTAGTTAGGTGGCCAAGTTGAGAAGTAGCTTTGGGTTGAGATTTGCAATCAAGAGCAAATGTCAGACTAGCCGAGGGCAACGCTCAAGTTAGTACTGGTCAAGTAGAAAAATTGTGTAGCAGAGTAAAGGCTTGTAGTAAAAAATAGCATACCTTAAAGGTGGCTGGCAATGAGGTATTTATAGCCTTCTACAAGTGGATGATATGTCAAAAATGTCCCTAACATGTGTAGGGGCTCCTATCCTTACGTGGGGAGTTTTAGGTCATCTTCTATTTCTATACTATTCTAGGTGGCATCATCTTCTGCTTTTGGGGATAGAATAATACATTGATGGTGCGCTTCCAACAGGCGCGACAATAGAGGTGTACTGGGGCGGCATGTACCATTAATATGGAGGCATACTGCTTACTAAGACATTTAATGCAATAGATATATGATTCAACGTTAGCATGACCTCACTAGTCAACAACACGGCCGACCATGGAATAGGTTTCAAAGAGTGAGCGGCCTCAAAAGGGATAGTGCTTGAGCTCTCTTGTTGAATAAGGCGGAGACAGGCGCTCAACCCACGGTCTAGTCGAAGGGTGCCGATCGTGCTTATTGCATTGGCAACATAGCAAACAGATGGTCGATCACGGTTGACGGCCCTACTAGGTCTTTAAGGCGAGATGGGTCCAGGAGCGTGCTCTTGGGCCAACAGTTGTTGGGCTAAGCCTACTGGGCCATCCCATATCAATTCTCAAATTTAATATAATAATGTTTGAAATGGAATTTAAAAAGGAAAATAGTGCATGAATGCTTGTGGTTTTTATGAGACAGTAGGTGTGTAAATAAACATTAAATGGATCGGATACACTGTGTTCATATTCGTATTTGTTTAATTTTTTAATATTCCGATACAAATATGAATTTGAACATATCCGTATTCGATTGATTTGAATATGTCTGTATTCGATTATAGTTATTCATATGCATTCATATTTAATTAAACTTATCCTGTGCAAATTATTTTTTTATATTTATATTCAAAATAATATTATTTAGATATCTATTTATGAATATTCAAATATGTGAATTTATGAATTTATAACAAATGCGTAGTTTAATTAATAAAGGCGCAATACAATTTCATTAAAAAGAAAGCAATCAAACAAATAGCATAATTTTTAATTAATATTGACTTTATAATTGATTATTAGTACTAATTAATAATAATGACATTTAAGTATATTAATTATAAAGTCAAATAACAATAATTATGTTGATTAACTTTATTCTTCAATTATAATTTATATATACACATATATGGATATGAGATTTTTATTAAAAAATATAAATAAATATATTATTTAATAAATATATAATTTGAGCAAATATTAAATGGATCATATACGTATTTACTATATCATTGTCTATTTATAATCGAATATATACTAATTGAATATGGATAATATATACTTTAAACAATTGTGGATAAATTTTGTGTAAATAGATACGAATGTGAATGATAAACGAATTTTTAAATATTCATTTACAGTCCTATGAGACACAAATGAAGATTTATAAAATAAAATATGTTGCATTTCATGTTTATTAATATGTAATGTACTTACCGAATGGTCCATTGTCTAATAATATAAGTTTTTCATATAATGTGGGAGTTATTATCTAATTAAAAATATAAATATCAACAATATAAAGTTTAAATTTTTAAATAAATAAAAAGATCCTACTTTTTTTTTAATTACATAATTTCGCAAAAATAAAGAAGTGCAAAGATACTCTTAGATATGTATGTAGTTATCACAGTTCATTAACTTTGTTTATTCAAGAGTTTTGATTGATTCAATGGTCAATACAATTCACCATCATAACCATAAAAATAAACAAGATAAAAATCTACTAAGCTTTTTCGATATTATATTAGGACGAGGTTAGACCATAACAGTTTTATTTTATCTTTTCTTTTTTATTCTCTGGCTTGAGAATAGACAAAAGCTCAGATTATTGTGAATAATATACATGGACCAAAAAATAAAATCAAGAAATCTGATAAAATATATTAAGCCAAGTTGAGTGCTCAATTTTTCAACTTGTATATAGTTCTATTTTATTTTATCATCCCATCTAGTCAATCATCTGACAATTTATAGTATGTTAGGAGTAGCTATTACCGAAAGACCGAACCCACGGGAAAAAGAGATGAAAAAGAACCGACATTTATGCTTTCCTCGAATATAGAGTCAGTCACTAAAGCAAATTCACCTAGCTAATAGAACAAAGCCCTTGCTTGATTGGTCTATATATGCAACTTCACTTATATAAGGTGCTGAGCTGAAGCGGACGTCCTGCTCCTTTAGAAATTTGTCTTCAATGCAAATTTTTTGAATGATCAAACTCTAGTCCTGTGGCCGCATATTCGAGTTTCCCCATCTCTTAGAGGTGTTCCTAATGCCTGAACACGGAACCTTTCAGAATAACTGGTTATCCTGTGGTCTTCTGTCATCTTCATTTGCTTTCCTTCAATGTTGCAAGAATAAGGGTCAAATAAGGTCAAAATGCTTGTCGACAACGCAAAGTATATTAGATTAAAAAGCTCCAGGATTAACTAAAGAAATTAAGTATTCCAACAATGAAGGAAGAAACTATTTAAAAGCTGCACTAGGAAGCACTCCATGTATGAAATTTTAAATGTTTAGCAGCGAGTAGAAGCCAAGTCCAGAAGCTCAAAAAGTAGTTTTTAATTTGACAAACTTGCACAAAAAACCACCTAGCGCATGTTCATGGTTGGCAAAAGGTTCAGAAAGTAATAGCGCGCAGGCACTCAAGAAATGAGAAAAAGTGGTGCATCCAAATAATAAACATAGCAACCAGTCTTTTCCTCATAAAGGCACCATGTTGGATCGCCGGAACTTTCAAATGAGATGCTTAGCTCCCCCTATCTAGATTGAACAAATCAAAAAAAGATTGGACTATTGTGGCAGCACCGAGTTGGAAGAACATGAGATAGCCATGAAAATAGACAAATTCTAAAGTTTGTTGGTTGCAAGACAAGAAGAGAATGATTTGTCTCTAAACAGATCAGGTACAACACTCTGTGCCAAAATAAGAAAATCTTTACTGAGATAGATGACTTAAATCACAGGGTTCTCACAATCCCAATTGACATAATGTGCGATAAGCCCTCACCCTATGAGCAGCATACGCAAAGATCAAAATGCAGAACCAATCGTATAGACCAACCATCCCATAATGGCATACTACTGAATTCTGTAACAAACATCAAATTATAAAATTATCAAAATGTTGCAGTTGTCAATAAATGTAAGCATGATAAATATCAAGACCTACTTCATAACACAAGCTGAGTCTCCTACATTTGCACATTGCGCATAGAGATTTTCATGACCATCATCCTAAACCAGAACTACTGTTACAGTACAACTCTGAAAGAATTTCAAATTTAACACAGTACACATCCTCAAATATCAAAATGGACATTTAGCAAACTAAAGAATCTAAATGCAACTCCACTTAGCAGTTGAAATGTACCACAAGCAATCTTACAATATCAGCAGAACAAACTAATGGTATTTCAAAACAAGGCTACTTATGGCAGGAGCTTCACATAGAGCTGTTATGTAAAGGTCAGTTCAAGTCAAAGAACGATATAAGATACTAACTTGCTAACAATCCATGTCCATCGCATATGCCAAAAAATTCAAACAGCAACAGGGAATTTCAAAAACTTAAATACCCATTGCAGGTACGTAGATAGATTAGTGAGACAAGATTTGACTCCAAAACCTGATCCATTCCAGGAAGAGGCCACTTGTAATAGCAGACATCTTCCATTGGCAACTTTTTTCCTCCTCGGTGCAAAGCCATGGGATCTGATGCTATACCAATCCCAATAGGGACCTTGCACTCTGTTTGAGCTGTTATATGGGCTTGTTGTAGCAAGTGATGGAGCAGAACAAATAAGCATTTATACAATAACTGCATAATTAGTTTGAACACAGACAGTTATCATGCATCAAAAATGGGACATTGACTGCATTGAGATCCCAAGAAGTTGCATACACTTACCAAAATCTTTGAACTGTTGCCTAAAGTTATAATATCTCCACTTGAGAGCTTAACTGGATTACTCCAATGTCTGCTTCCAGATTGAGGAAGGTGGACTGCTGGGGAATTCAAAATTGTACCATTCAAGCTACCCAGGTCAACCAGTTCCCATTTTAGTTTCTAGAATAACAAGAGGTTAATTGTAGCACAAAGAATAAACATAAATATCTAGATATTGAATATTAGCTAAGCTTACATTCATATTCCAATTTATCATTGCATGCTTGCCAGAGACCTCTAAATCGTTTAGTATTACATCAGCAGGTAATACCCTTCCAATAGTCACCGGAAGCTTAGATATATTACTTGACTCTATGGAATACCGAAGCCCACGACAAGGACCGGAGATTACCTCCAGCAAGAGAATGTTGCTTGTACCATTAAGAGAACAACATGATCACATGTTTTACATATTCTGCCAACAACAGATGCTAACAACATTAGAATTTGTGTAATAGACAAGAGGAAACTTGCTTCTGTTTGCAGTATAAGTTGGAATAAAGCCGCTGAAAGTGTCTTTATCTGCATCATACATACATAGGGCTATAATTGATATCTTCTCTTTTTTCCATATATCTGTTCTTCAGCAAACTGATTTGCTGCAGGTGGATGCTTAAAAAAGTCTGACCAACCAAAGAATCCTCTGACGTATTTAGAATGTTAAGAATAAAACTATTACCTGGACAGAGCAAAGAGTAAGATTTTCCTTTTCCTAGATGCACAAAAACTAAAATCAAAGAAAATGGTAAGCGTTAATTACAGTGTGTCAACTGGGAAGATGCTGACTGGAGCCGTTGTTTAGGTGATACTGGCTACTGCAATAGAATGCGTTGACTATAAAACCCCTGAGTTTGATGACCAGTCTGCTCAATGGAGTTGTTTAACATAGACTCATTGTCCTCACTTTCAACAATGCCCAGATCTCCCATAACAAGGGGCCGTGCGATGTCATCAACCTATATTGGAATGTTCCAGCATGGAAAACATGGAGAAGACAGAAAATGGGATGTAAGAAGAACAAGAACTGCATATCTTTGACAGTTAAAGAGGACAACATCAAATTTCAGAGAAATGCAAATATTCTATTTCCTGCTCAAACACATACATTGGAAGGTAGTTCTTGTGTCAGACAACGTTGTCAGTTCCTTGAATTATAAAGAGAAAAAAAGCATGTAAAGGAGCAACACATCAACTCCACATCATGTGGAACACTTTCACATGCACTTACAGAGACAACTAATGTGACAAGGAGGCATCATATCTAGGCACTACATGAAAAAGCTCCATATCATATGTTTATCAAATTATCTGCGTGCTACAATATAGAAAACAGAAGTTTTGTAGTTTAGAATTAGGGGCAAATCAATTCGTGTTATCACTTATCACTGGTCCTCCAAAGAGGAGAGAAGTAACTAAATCACCTAACAAACTGAATAATCACTTATTCTCAAGTAGTCGTATATTTCTTGAATGCTTTCTAAAAGAACATGTTGCTGTTAAAGTAACAAAAACTCAATCCAATTAAGAGGTGTTTACAGAAATTACCTGAACGGTTGCTAGGGCAAAGAGTGTGATCCCAATATTGCGATGGAGAGAATAAGTAATACCCTTGGATTCACTCCCAAGTCAAGACGAGTGGCCCAGCCAGCAACTTCAATGGTGTAGGCAGAAACCTGTCAGGAAACATGAAGATAAAACCAAGCTGGATCGGCAGATGGGAATGTCCTCAAGTACCTTGCAAGGATGATCCCAGTTGGAAACGTAATCCCCCAGCTAACAACATTCAGCACCCCATGAATCTGAAGCAATTATCACAGAAGTTAGTTCTCCTTTTAATATCATCAAGAATTGAACCCCATATTTGATTAAAATTCAAAAAAATCCTATAAAAAAATATATAATTGTAGTCATAGATCCTGTTTCTACAAGCTCAAGATTTTGATAGCAATTAATACTTTTTATAGATCTCCATTAACACGTCAAAAGAAGAGAATATTTTTTATAAAGAAAACATTCATCTTCCCAGCAGCATTAACATATTTTTTTGAGAATTTTAATAAAAAGCAATTAATATTATTACAAGTCACAATCAGTCTACGAGAAAAGGATTCAAAAAATAAAGAAAGAAAGAAACTTACATTCCTCTTTTTGGTTCTGGAGTTACCGCTGGAGTAACCGTTGCTCTGTCCACACAACAAATCAAGACTATACTTGGAGTTCAAGTTCACCAGCTGAAAGTCGTGTTTATCATGCACCCCATCCGTGATGGAGAGACCCACCTGCCAAACATGGTTCACCGTCGTCTTTCCCTACTCCGACAACACCAGGGTAGCAAAAAGCCTCATAACCCCACCGGAAAATTCCGCCGACGACTCCTTCACCTCGCACCAAACCTTGGACTCCTTCAACGGGCCGTAAGACGAGATGTTGAAGGTCTTAAAGGTCATTTCACCCTTAGCATCTCAACTGAAGCATTCATGCAGAGGTGGAAGAAACGTTGGGAGAAGTTAAGAATAACTCGTCGCTGAATTTTAAGCAGCGGCGGATGGCCCGGTTGCGTAACAGAGACATCGATGCCAGCGAGATTTTGGTAATTAAAGAAAATCAGTCAGAAGGTGAACCCCAAAAAAAGGATAAAACCTATTTTCTTCTGCTCTTCACACAAAGCGACAAAACAACCTACAACGGAAACAGCCTAATGTACAAGCGCACCAAGCATCCAGCTTGATAAACGACGCCGTTTGTACACACGAAAAAAAGAAGAAAAAAAGTAAAAAATAACCCCACGCGCGGAGCTAATATTCACACGAGCTTAGCCTCTTATATAATATAGTAATAAAATAAGATAGCTCTTATATTTCTACATTAAAAAATTAATAATTTCATATTTTAGCATCCTAAATTTGTCCTTTTACTTATTTTATTTTATATTCAGTAAAATTATATATCCAAATAATTATTATTTACTGAAAAACTTCTCATATCACAAGTTAAATTCAATATTATTATTTTAATAATAATTCTTTTTATCACAATTATTATTCTAATAATTCTTTGAAATATTTTAATTTGAAAATTGACTGTAAAATTTTTAATTATGTAATTGTGACCTTCATAATTATGCGAATTTTTTGTATAATAAAAATAAATATATATATATAACCCAAAATTATATCATAAAATTTTTAAATAAAATTTAGAAATATATTATACATGTAAAAAATATGTGCAAACAACGACTAATATAATCTATCTTATTAATAAAACAGCTATCCCTTTTTTACTGTATTTTCAAATGATTGGCCCAAAATATCCTCACTTCTTCCTTTTAATTCTAATAATTAGAAGTTATATAATAACTATAGTTTATAATTCACTTATTTTATGTTTACAATTATTATTTTATCTTAATTTATGAATTTTTTTATTAAACAATTTATAAATTTATATGATATAAAAAATAAATAAATATTATTATATTAAAAAATACTATAAAAATTTTTAACAAGAGTTTTGTGGAATTCCACTCCCCAGCACAGACGCAACAACAAATATCAATTTTTCGGACTACTGCCCTCGTTGAAGTCAACGCGGACCAGCCGCAGCCCCCCGGCCCCCCTCAGCCAAAATCCACCATTAAAATGTCCATACTCAAACTTCGATCAATTACTCGATCATGTCTTCTTCTAACCATTTTCACCATCTCCTTTTCTTCTTTTTTGCAAGCTCATTTCTCACTTTTTCTTCTTCCCAACAACAAACTAACATATCCTCCTTTTCCTTCTCCAACTCCCCATGGCGGCCGACACAAAACCAGATACTCCTTTCCCCCAACTCCACCTTTGCCGCCGGCTTTCTTCCCATCCAAAACTCCCCAGTGCTTTACACTTTCTCCGTTTGGTACCACAACATCTCCTCCAAGGACGTCGTCTGGTCGGCCAACCAACTCTCCCCTGTCTCAGCCGCCGCTTCTTTGCTCATTTCCAGCGCCGGTGAGCTGCGTCTGGTCAACTCTTCAGTTAATGGTCGAAATGTTTGGCCTTCTCGAGCTGTTGGGAGTGTAAATGGAAGTGTTCTTTCGCTACTTCCGACCGGTAATCTTGTTTATGGTAATTTTCAAAGTTTTGCCATACCGACTGATACAATTCTTCCTAATCAACAAATAAATGGGACTACTCTTGTTTCCAAGAATGGGAAGTTTATGTTTGATTCCAGGCAGCTTGTCTTGATTGGTAAGAATGATAGTTATTGGACTAATCTTGGTAATCAAACGTTCATGAGTTTGGATGCAATGGGGGTTATGATGTATGGTGAAAATTCTAGGTATTATGCATCCGATTTTGGGGTTGAGAAGTTGAGAAGATTGAGTCTTGATGATGATGGCAATCTTAGGCTGTATAGTTATGATGCCGAGTTGAGTCAGTGGGTTGTTGGATGGAGGGCCTTGTTTCAATTGTGTTTGATTCATGGGACTTGTGGTTCAAACTCTATATGCATGTATGATGCCTCAAATCTTTCCACTTCTTGTGTGTGCCCTCCAGGTTATAGGAAACGGGTTGATAATTCTTGTGAACTGAAAATCCCAATAAGGGATTTGGGGAGAAGTAACTTTCTAAGATTGGATTTTGTCAATTTTACTGGTGGATTAAATCAAAGTAACATCAAGACAAGTAACTTTTCAACTTGCCGGGCTCAGTGTTTGGCCAAGCCAAGCTGCTTGGGGTTCATGTTCAAGTATGATGGATCTAATTACTGTGTTCTGCAATTGGAGAGGATGGTTGATGGATATTGGTCCCCGGCTACGGAGACCGCCATGTATCTGAGAGTTGATGAGTCTGAAAATGACGTATCAAATTTCACCGGTATGACAAATTTGATGGAAACTACGTGTCCCGTGAAGATAAAACTCCCTCAACCTCCACCCGAGTCCAAGACCACCACTAGGAATATCGCAATTATATGTACTCTCTTTGCTGCCGAGCTACTTAGCGGCGCATACTTCTTTTGGACGTTTCTCAAGAAGTACATCAAGTATAGGGACATGGCCAGGACGTTTGGGCTTGAGGTTATGCCGGCTGGTGGACCTAAGAGGTTCAGTTACGCAGAGCTTAAAGACGCCACTAATAATTTCTCGAATCCAATAGGAAAGGGTGGCTTTGGCGTTGTGTACATGGGAAAATTGAGCGATGGCCGGGTGGTGGCCGTGAAGAGCCTGAAGAATATTACCGGGGGCGATGCTGATTTTTGGGCTGAGGTCACGATTATTGCACGGATGCACCACCTTAATTTGGTTCGCTTATGGGGGTTTTGTGCTGAAAAAGGCAGCAGAATACTAGTGTATGAGTATGTCCCCAACGGATCGTTGGATGAGTTCATATTCCAAAGTGTAGAGGTTGTTGAATCATCGCAGATGGAGCAAGAAACTGCAGTAATGGTGGGTTCGAAGAAGAAACCAATTCTCGATTGGAATATACGGTACAGAATTGCGCTAGGGGTGGCAAGGGCAATAGCATACTTGCACGAAGAGTGCTTGGAGTGGGTGCTACATTGTGACATAAAGCCCGAAAACATACTCCTAGGGGATGATTTCTGCCCGAAGGTATCAGATTTTGGCCTGGCTAAATTGAAGAAGAAAGAAGATATGATTAGTGTGTCGAGGATGCGTGGAACCCCAGGCTATATGGCACCTGAGTGGACTCGGCCCGATCAAATCACCTCAAAAGCAGATGTTTATAGTTACGGATTGGTTCTCCTGGAAATTGTGAGCGGTTCCAGAAACTTCTCGCAGTTAGATTCGAAGGTGGAGAGTGATCAGTGGTTCTTTCCAAGGTGGGCATTTGACAAGGTTTTCAAGGAAATGAATGTGGAAGACATATTGGATCCTCGTATCAAGCATACTTATGATAATCGAGCACATTTTGATATGATAAACAGAATGGTGAAGACTGCTACGTGGTGCCTTCAGGACAGACCGGAGATGAGGCCATCAATGGGAAAGGTTGCTAAGATGTTGGAGGGGACAATTGAGATCACACAGCCAAACAAGCCCACAATTTTTTACTTGGATGACTAATACCACATAATTAGTACTTCCTTTCTAGCATGTAACAATACTATTTTCAGTTGACAGTTGTATGTCATCACTGGTCAGTACTTGTGTGTGTATTTTGTATGGTTTCAAAGTTTGTGTTTCTGTGGGTGTTTGGTTTTATTTCCAAATCTCATTTTCATTTCCACTCAAAAATAAAAATAAAAATAAAAATCTTTCTCCTTAATTTTACTCAAAGTATTCTTGTTTTTTTATTTTTAAATTTTTTTTAAACATACCTTATCATCCTATCATTACTTCAATTAAATTCAAATTTAAATTGATATAAAATACTCATATTATTTTAAAATTAATAAAATATACATGTGTTTTTAAAAATAAATTCTTTTAAATATACAAAAATGAATCAACTATTTTTTCAGCCATATATGTGCTCTAATAATTACTTTTCAATAATTCATTAAAATATATTTTTATTTTCATTTTCATTTCAAAATAATAACCACATTTTAAATTTTTGGAAATAATTGAAAATCAAAATGAGTCATAAAAATGAAACCAAACGACCCGTATCTATGATATTTCGCTAAAATCTAGAGTCAAAAAAATTGGACAAGACACGGCCCGTGTCCTAGGGTCTAACTTCCAAGATACCGCTTTCATTAACTAGAAAGAAATTTCCAGTAGATGAAGATCTCAATTATTTTGAGGTATTAGGGTGGATATGTTATTTTATTTAACTTAATACAATGTATATTTTGTGTGATAGAAGCTCAATGTTAGTGTCTTGACTCTGTATGTAAGCTCCCATGGTGGGACAAGCTCATCCAATCTCTTTTACCATTTCTTAATAAAAATAAAATGTCCAAATTATCTTAATAATTCTAAGATAGAAATAAAATTAAAATTGATATGGGATAGCCCAACAGACCCATTTAATGTGCAGGGCCCAACATCAGTTTTGGGCAAATCATTCAACAATAATTATCTGGTTGAGCATACTACTGTTACCGACAGCACTCGATAGAAAGCTTCATCCATTCTAGCATATTCTACCATCTCCTTAATTAACTTGCTAGGTCTGTTCAATTGATATCGATCTCATGACTCATTTCGGTGCTGACTCAAATCCACGCCCACCTTACTCGACAGAAAATTTCATCCGTTTTAGCATATTCTACCAAATCCCTAATTGACCTACTAGGTTTGTTCGATTGATATTAACCTCATGACTCACTCTGGAGCTGACTCAGATTCACACCGCATTTATTACTCCGACAAGCAGCATGCCTTCGCAATAATGGTACGTGACGGCCGATACAGTCGATGCCACCAACCCTGCCACCACCTTTGATAAGAAGGCACCTACCAGAAGTATTGTTCATCCAGGAATACAAGAGATGGTGCCACCTATTAAAGTACTAAGATCTGGAATGACCATCAACCCTCTGGCAAGGACTAAAGCCCACTACACTTGATAGGGGCACCTTCAACAAATCATACATCAAGAGAAAGCTATAAATACCTCATAGCTAGCCATGCTCCAAGTAATGTCAAATACATTATAAGCTCTTAATATTCTACTCGATTACCATCTTTCGACCAGAACTAACTTGAGCGTTAGAGTGCCTTAGTCAAGGCACCTCAGCTAGTCTGATGTGTGTTGCTGTTGCAAATCTCAAACCTCAAGAAAAACATCACTTGGACTACTCGACCTCTTTGGTCGAATCTGCCCGAATACTATTCTTTCACTATAAACGAGTTTCAACCTCATCATTTTTAGTGATGTTTGTGGGAAACCTTTGAGATTGCAGCAAGAAAATAATGAACAAATGCAGAGCCACATCATGAAAGGAGGAGAATAGGAGGTCCACATCTCCACCTCCACCTCCGCCCTAGTAAGGTGCACATGCTTCAAGCCTTAGTACCCCTTAGGAACAAATGGTGACATTAACTATGCCCCAATTAATGCAGCTAATAAGTGAGCAAATCTCTACTCAAATCTCAACCCAGCTATCCGCAGCATTGAATAGGCACATCACTGTGCCCGCCCTGCCACCAGTACCGCCCTACAACTGCCTCCTTCAGAAGATAGGTCCCCCGGGATAGCTACAGTCACCTAGAGTCTAGGCGGCCGCCCACCCGCCATGAAACCAATCCTGGACGCCTCCAAAAAGAGAGGAGGTGACCAAAATTATGGAAAGAGATTGCCAACTTAGTAGATTACGTTCGGCCCAATCGAGCCCCGTAGAGAGATAGGATCAAACGCTCCAAGCGTGACTATTGCGAAGACATGAGAGAATCTGTGGACCTTGTTGCCCAACCCATTTGAGCCCCACAGTACGATAGGGACAAGCGTGTAAGGCCATATCTCTATCAGATTGCCACTTTGGCGGATCGAGAGGAATAGGAGAAAGTATCTCATCAAGTTCAATAGTTGAATAGACACCTCGATGAGATCTCAAGAAAAAATACCGAAAAAGCGCCTAATCCAGAGGGCCCTCAGAGATCTCATTGAGAGAGAGGATCCCCGTTTATCTAAGATATTATCAACGAGTGCATTGTTGTCAATGCAAAGGTTACAATCGATCTATCGAGATATGATAGCTCGATAGACCCCTAACAAGCATCTAATACAATTCGAACACATAATGCAACTACACAAACACAATGAATACATTCATGCCAAAATGTTGGTGACCACTTTCTAAGGCATTGTGCTCGACTAGTTTGTGAAACTCGAGCCATCATTAATTTACTCTTATGAGTAGCTGTACGATAAAGTTTTGCACCAGTTTACCAGCAGGAAAAAGGCAAAACTCCTCCACACCCATCTCCATACCGTTAAACAAAGCGAAGGGGAGTCCCTCCGTGATTTCTTTACTAGATTTAACACAAAGGTTCTTAAGATAGATAATCCCAAGATTGAGTTCCTAATAGACAAACTGTTCTTGGGGCCCAAACATAAGAAATGCGCTAATGCATTGGTGCACGAATGCCCCAGGTCGATAGAGGAGTTGCTCGACTTGGTCGAGAGGTACATGACCTAGGAGGAGATGAACAGGCTCAAGTTTGGATCCTCCGAAGTAGACAAGAAGAAGAAAGAGAGAGATGACCAAATGCATAAAGAATGAGGCCGATCTCCCATAAAATATTTTCACAACTATACATCCCTGAACATCCCAAGGAGAGAGGTCCTATATGCTATCCAACATGATAACCTCCTTAAGAAGTCAAGAAAGCTGATGGAGACGAAGGCAATGAAAAAATCTAAGAAATATTACCACTTCTACAAACAGAAGGGGCATGACATAGATGAGTGCTTCAACCTCCAAGATGAGATTAAGAAACACATCAGGTAAGGCCACCTCAAGAAGTATATAATCGTGGACACTCAGGTCGAAGGGGGTAAAACTAATCAGATTCCTTGTAAAGAAAGGTTAGTTAGCTCACCCATCTAAGGAGCGATTAACATGATTGTGGGAGATCTCACTGGGGGGGACTCAAAGTCTGCCCAAAGGCAAACCCAAAGAAGGCTTGAGTCGACTAAAACCTCATCCATCAAGACAACATTCTACCTGACGATAAGTGCAGAGGCCATCTCATTCACTAACAACGACTTAGCCCACCTCGATCCAAAGAATAAGGAATAATGACAGATGTGTAATAATTTTACGAATTTAAATAAAGTATACCCTAAAGACCCTTCCCCTGCCTCAGATAGATTTATTAGTTGATTCAACTGCTAGTTGTGAATTATTGAGTATGATAGATGCATTTCAAGGCTATTATCAGATTTTCATGGCTCTCGAGGATAGGGATAAAATTTCTTTCTTTGTTCCTAATGGGTTATATTATTTTTTGGTCATGCATTTTGGATTGAAAAATACTAGAGAAACTTACCAATGGCTCGTTAAATTTATGTTCAAAGATGAAATTAGGAAATCAATGGAGGTTTATGTCAATAATATGATTGTAAAGATAGAAAAAGCCCAAGACCACTTGCTCAACCTAAATCATACCTTTGCAATCCTAAGAGCATTTGGTCTAAAGTTGCACCCAAATAAGTGTACATTTGGGGTTTGTGGAGGTAAATTCTTGGGTTACATGGTCAGCCAATGGGGCATGAGGTAAACTCATAGAAAATTCAGGCAATTCTCAACATCACCCCTCTGAGAATAGTTAGAGACATTCAGAGATTGATGGGATAGATTATAGCCCTGGGAAGGTTCATTGCAAAGTTAGCTAATAAGAGTTTATCCTTCTTCAAAATTCTCAAAAAGGTTAAGAAATTAGGGTTCCAATGGAGTGAACAGTATGATCAGGCGCTGGTCGAGCTAAAGCAATACTTAGCATCACCCCCTATGCTCGTAAAACCTGAATTGGGAGAAGTGCTTTAGATATACTTGGCGATCTCTAAAGTATTGATCAGCTCAGTACTGGTCTCAATCCGAGATGGTAGTCATCAACTGGTTTACTACTGTAGTAAGTTACTCTAAAAGTTGGTGCATAATTACTTGGAGATCGAGAAATTTGCCTTAGCATTGGTAACTATTGCCCAAAAGTTGAGACCATACTTTCAATCTCACGCTATCATAATGTTGACCAACCAACCGCTTAAGTAGGTATAGACGAAGCCAGATACATCTAGAAGACTGACCAAATGGGTAATCGAATTGGGAGAATTTGATATTACTTTTCAGCCTCGAACAACCATCAAAGCACAGGTTCTAGCTAATTTCATTGCCAAGTGAGTTGACTTGCTCAAAAAGAATTTTAAAGCCCCTCTTATTTGGACCCTACAGGTCGATGGTTCATCCACCACATCCAGAGAAGGAGTATAGGTTGGTCTTCGCTCCTCAAATGCAGAGGAATATGATTTTATAATAAAATTGGACTATGTAGTCACAAACAATGAGGCAAAATACGAAGCCCTTCTCATAGGGATAAGAATGGCGCTCGATCAGGGGGTTGAGTACTTGGTCGCAATTACAAACTCTTAGTTAGTAGCCGAATAGGTTGATGAAAATTTTGAAGCCAAGGACTTGACGATGAGGCTGTACTTGGCCGAAATAAAAAAGTTGCAATAATCATTTAATAGGTTTACTCTTAATCAGGTACCTTGATCTGAGAACGAGTGGGTGGATGTTCTCTCATAGTTTGCAAGCTCGACAAGGGGCACGAGAGATAGAAAGATTACATTTTTGGTTGCTGATAGACCATCGATTGGACCTCACGATAAAAATTTGATAACAAGCATTGAGGAGATTACACCCTATTGGCAGGTCCCGATAAAATTGTATTTAAGCTATGGTACCATCCTCGAGAACAGAAATGAAGCTTGATGCCTTTGAGGTTAAGCCTCCAAATTTGTACTCAATGAGCATGGTCAGTTATACAAGAGGTCAATCTTTGAACCTCCCTTAAGGTGCCTAGATCTCGATCAGGCTTTAGAGGTATTACAAAATATTCATGCAGGTATGTGTGGCAACCATTCTGGAGAAAGATCCCTGGCCCACAAAATAATTAGGTGTGGTTACTTTTGGCCAACATTATCGAAAGCCTCAGTGGATTTTACGCCAAATGTACATCATGTCAAGTCCATTCAAATTTGCCACACCAACCTGCAGTGTCAATGGTCAATGTCCAAATTTCTTGGCCATTTGATTAGTGGGGAATTGATATTTTAAGCTCGTTGCCATGATCAATGGGGCTGCAATAATTCATAATCATTGTAGTCGAGTATTTTACTAAATTGGTTGAGGCTGAGGCTGTTCTTAGGATAACGGATGCAGCCATCAAGAGTTTCATATGAAAAAGTATCATCTGTAGTTTTAGTTTGCCTAAAATCCTTATTTCAGATAACAACACTCAATTCTAAAGCAAGAGCACTAGAGGTTGGTGTGAAGCCTTAGGGATCACACAACACTTCACTTCAGTAGGCAATCCTTAGTCGAATGGCCAGACGGAGGTAACCAACAGAGTGATCCTCGACCATCTTAAAGCCAAGATATATGACATGGGTTAGAATTGGGTAGACGACCTACCCAATATGTTATGGGCATACAGGACAACTCCTCAAATTGCTACTGGTTATACCTCTTACAGTTTCATTTATAGGTAATCATCCCCACAAAGCTAATCCAACATATGGTTCGGGTCATTCATTTCCATCCACTAAGAAACACATCGAAGAGGAAACTTGACCTTAAAACTATCAATGAGCATCGCCAAGAAGCATATAATACTATATAGTGCTACAAGTCAAAGATGGCTAAAAACTATAATAGAGGAGGTAAAATTATGCCATTTTAAAGTCGAAGATCTTGTTCTCAAGAAGGTAGAAGTATCCAAGAGTGTTGGCAAGCTTGACTTGAAGAGGGAAGGACCATACACTATTGTAAAGTATCAAAGCATAATACCTATAAACTAGCTAATATGTAAGGAGAGGAACTCCCTCACCCATGGAACGCCATCAACCTAAGAAAATTTTACATTTAGAATTATGTTGTAGTTATATTTGTATTCTCTACCTTGAATAAAGTCCCAACAATATCGCTATAATTTGTAGGCATTGTCATAATTGTACTCAACAAGCACCTAATTCCTAGTTGACCCCATAGTCTATGAATAAGTAGCCCCTGTTGCCACCCAAGTTGCTTCATGCCACCAAGTTCCTAGTTGATCCCATAGTCGATGAATAAGTAGCCTCTGCTATTATTCAAATAGCTCCATGCTCTGACACATATTCCTATCGACCTCATGGCCGATTGATAAATGGCATTATGCTACCATACTCACGTAAACCCTGTAGTCGATAATGAAATAGCTTCGCACCATTAGATTAACTACAAGCTACAAACTCGACAATACAATTGTGCAAATAAATTACTATGCATCAGTTAACATTAAATAAAATCAACAATAGTGTTAGATTTTCTTCATTATGATGGTGATAACCAAATGTTTTATCAGGTATTCACCATATTATTAAGACAGCCAAGTTGAATATGAAGAGGTTTAGTAACTATCTTTTAGGCAACAGGATGGAAATGAAAACGTTCTTTATTAATTAATCAGTGGATTATCATTTCATTGAAAAAGAAAAAAGAAAAAAGTAGAAAGACCAATTTAATTTTGGCTCGACCTTGCCTGGTCACCCTCAAGCCATTCTGAGTCCAACTCTAGCATCACACACGCAAAGGGTGAATAGCTTGAGGTAGTTCGAAAGGCTTAGCAACATCACTCATAAAGTTGGTCGAGCGCAACACATACTGTGCTACATCGATCTCTTCCTCCCTCAGTTGTACCATAAGGTCCTCAGCGAATGCAAATTCCTTAGCCAACTATTCTAACATTGTGTCGACCTCAACTTTCTTTTTCTAAGCTTCAGTCAGAGGCTTATCAGGCATATCGATCGCAGTCTTCTTTTTGAAAGTCGTCTCAACCCTACCCTCCTCAAGGTTAGGATAAGTCTCTGATTTCTCATTCAATGCAGGGCTTATCCTACTCTTATCTTCAGGTCAGAAAGTATATCCTAGGTGCTCGAGCTGCTTCACAACCCTATGGAATGCTTTGCAAGCATCGTCAAGGGATGTGATCACACTCATTTCTTGAAAAGTAGAGTTAAGAATAGATTGTTCAACCACCTCGTGCTGCATCATCGAGAGGTGTTGATTGAAGACCTCTTTTTCCTTATTGGTAGCCATACACGACCTTGAGCCCCACTAGAAGTAAATCTCACCTACAGATCTAAGTGGGCCTTGGACCAATTGTTGATCTTTAGAGTTGAGCTGTTCCTGGAGATCGGCCACTTTTTAATTCAGTTACTCGACCTAGAGTTGGGAAGACTCAAGCTGCACTTTGAGGGTTTCCATATCCCCTCTTCCTTGCAACTCTTCTCTATCCGCTAGGGCCCGCTCAAATTAGTGGAAAATATTGTAATCCAGTTGTCCCACTAGAAACATAAGAATGTTTCTCCACAATGCTACAATGATAGAGAAATTCAATAAGAAATTATTGATCTCATGCTTACCATATTACAGTGGTAGAACAATGCCTAAAGAACCCCAACTTGACTGAGGCCCATCAATTTTCATTAGTCAGCTATGAAAAGCCCTGACGTTAGCCACTTCAAGGTATTATCACCGGTCATTCCTCTCTAGATGATGGAGGTTGAGTCAGTTATTTCCTGGGCTTGGTCAGTGGTGAACTGGGGCAGAGACAACTGAAGGAGTTGGAATAGTACTCCATTATCGGGTTTTCCAAATGGGTCATAGCCAGCCATAGCCTTCTATTTCCCTTTATCCCTTATGCCTTTTTTTGGCGCCATGTCTCCCTGCTCAACAATTTACCTTTTTCCCTAACCTACAGGGCTGTTGGGAATAGACTCCTCTCGATGAATGAGTTGGATTTTAGGCACCTGTTCAATTTGTGGGGGTGGAAGAGTTAAGTTTAATCAAGTCGAACCTACTGGTTCTACAGGAACTCCTTTTCATTGAGTGGTAGCTACTTGGTGGCATTCCTTATTTCTTAGAGCTTCAACTTGAGCTTTTGTTTGACTTCTGGCCATTACTTCTTCTCAATCTATAGACATAAACAAAATAAACAAGCATCAGAGTCAAACAAAAAGATGAGCAAACACAATTAAAATGGTCGATGAGAATCTCCACCTAGTCGATCACCCGCAGGCAAGTCGAGTTAGGCTAGCGATAAGCTAGCTAATACTAGACACCTTTCTTCAATAAAAATTGAGGCCTCTATATGCCCAAATCCAACTAAGTCCCTAAGAAAGTGTTAGGCCAACTAGGTGTTTAGTTCCTGAGCATCTCCATAGGCCCCCTCCACCAACCCCTTAGAATGGCGAATACCCCTAGCCCTCAAATGCAGAAAAAATATTTCTTTCGCTTTTGGCCGTAGGAAGAGGCAGGGGATACTAGAAATTTTCGGCGAGATCGTGTGGTTAAGTAGTAGAAACTAGACTCCTCAGTACTTCTCGACTTTCGCAACATGGGTAGGTGAAATAAATTTGAAAAGTTGGCAAATGAGGTGGGTTGATTATACAAATGCAATAGCACAGCAAAACTGTATAGGGTGGCGAAGCAGTTAAGAAGCAACTGAGTTATGCAAACTTTCAGACCCACTAGGAGGTTGACTACCGCTTGCGCAAGGGGAAAGCTAAGGCCACATCTCAACCCTTCCTCAAATACTGTTATACACCCCAAGAGAGGTCGATGCACTCTACCCCCGAGCTCTTAGCACTAACAACTCATACTCCTCAAGTATATGGTACATCTCCCTAATTCATTTCAGGTCAGTGGAGGCCATTTTGAAGGTTATTTCTATATAGTGGTCTGGTGTAAACAGTCGACCTCAAGTCATAGGAACATCACTCTAGCCAGCCTCACCTTCAAAAACAACCCTCACATCATTTGAGCTGTTGGAACTGCTCGAACTCGAGCTATCACTTGATGAACTACCTAGCTCACTCTAATGAGATGTTTCAGATATACTTCCATCGCAGTCTCCCCCCAATAGGCCACACTCTCAGACCTAGTGTCCTTGCTATTGGAACTAGTAGACATTTTTTCACAAAAGAAAATGGAGTAAAAAACAAATAGGCAAAGCAACTTACAGTGGATATCTTGCAAACTCTAAGCACACAAAGATTGGAAAGCTTCAAAAGTAAGGATTCGACCAGATATAGATTCAACAAAAGTGTAAATGAAGACATATATTCCTATTATTTATAGGTGTCTGTGCACGGGAACCTAAGCGTCAGTTATAATTACACCTTACTTTTGTACGCTTCATATTCTGTGAAGTGACCAGCGAATTAAATACAGCGGAACCACCACAAACCCTGGTCAAGAGTTCAAAAATCCTGGTCGAAAATTCAAAAACCTTGATCGATTTGGCAAAACCATGATTAAATGTGGACAATCGCGGTAATCGCCTAAGTACTCCTTACTTCTGCTCGTCGATAAGCTTGATTAAGACCATGAGTAGGGGGACTCATGATATGGGATAGCCCAACAGGCCTATTCAATGTGCAGGGCCTAACATCAGATCTGGGCTAAACCACTCGACAACAATTATTTGGCTGAGTATATTGTTACTGACCGTACTCAATAAGAAGCTTCATCCATTCTAGCATATTCTACTATCTCCTTAATCAACCTATTAGGTTAGTTTGATTGATATCAACCTCATGACTCACTTCGACACTGACTTAGATTCACACTATATTTATTACTCTGACAAGCTGCATGCCTCTACATTAATGGCACATGATAGCTGGTACAATTGCTGCCACCAACCTTACCACCACCTTTGACAGGAAGACGCCTACCAGAGGTACTATTCATCCAAGAAAATAGGAGATGGTGCCACCTGGAATAGTACCAAAATTTGGAATGACCATCAACCCTCTAGTAAGGACTAAATTCCACTACACTTGATAGGGGCACCTTCGACAAATCATACACCAGGAGAAGGCTATAAATATCTCATAGCTAACCATATTCTAGGTAATGCCAAATACACTAAAAGCTCATAATATTCTACTCAATTATCATTTTTCGACTAGAACTAACTTGACCGTCAGAGTGCTTTAGCCGGGGGCACCTCGGCTAGTCTGATGTGTATTGCTGTTGCATATCTCAGATCTCAAGAAGAACATCATTTGGATTGGATTACTCGACCTCTCTGATCGAATCTACCCAAACACTATCCTTTCACTATAAACAACTTTCAGCCTCATCAAAAATATTTTTGACTTCAAATTAATCTAATTAAATGTAATAAAAATAAAGTTAACTATGTCATGAAGTTTGGGGTCAAATAAAATTCAATTAAGTTCATAAATAAATGATATTTACTTGAACAAACTCAATGTTTTATTTTATTTAAATTTAAATTTTTTTAGCAAAATACAAAAAATTTAGATTTATTATTGATTCTTCTTGAATTATTTAACACTCACAATAGAAGATTTTTGAGTTTTTATATTGATAAAATACACATTAAAGATATAATAATCCATCAAAATACATATGTGATGACTATTTATTGACTAATTTATCATTCAAAATAATCTTAGAAAATACATATGATATTTATTTGATTATTTAATTTTTTCACCCATTTCATTTCATATTTCTTTAACCATTTCTCATCCTATTACAAAACGTACACGAAAAAGAGCACGATTTTCACTTGAAATCAAATTGAAGGGCCAAACCCACTCCCCATCACTTGGCATACTTCGGCCCATTTGGATATAATTTCATTTTCATTTTTTGTTTTCAGTGTTTTTAAAAGTTGAAAGTTAATAAAAGTTTTCAAAAATAAAAATGATATTCTATTTGAATTGTTTGTTTGAAAATAATCAATAGCATATGTACAGGATTGAAAATTTAGATGATTTATATTTTTTATATTTAAAAAGATTTATTTTTTCAAAATATATGTATGTGTTTTTATTAATATAAAAATGACGGTGGATACTTTATATAAAATGGAATCAAATATAATTAGGATGTGATAATAGAATTATAGAATATATTTAAAATAAATTAAAAATAAAAATATAGAATATTTTATTATGAATATTAATAAAAATTAATGATTTTTTATTTTTAAATTTTGATAGAAAATGAAAAGGGACTCTGAGAATGAAAACAAACAGCCTTCACAACGCATCCCAGCGGTGAAAAGTGGTGTTATTTGCTTGACACGGTTTGTCAGGCAAAAGTTCCATCCCCGCCGGAGACCTTCAAGCAAAGACTTAACTGTGTCAATTCGTTCCCACGCCTCTCTCCTCGGTACTCATTACGAGTAGTGGTCCAAATTATTGAACAATTCTAGTGCATTTACGTATAGATTAACTCAAATTCTCTCTCCCAAGTCAGGTGAAATATCACACAACACAGTAACAATATTAAACCAAAATAGCAGACCAAAAAAAACAAAACAAAAAAAAAAAATCCAGCTAATTTTGTGTTACGCGGCCCCACTTCTGTATTTATTTATTAATTAATTTATTTATTTCATGTAAAAATGAACAAATATTTATTAAGAGACTATGATGTATTGATGTTTACCTAATTCCCTTATAAGACTAGGGTTTAAATTTTATCTAAATCAACAAAATAAGGAGCATTCGAGTAAAAATATATGTTGTGGCGATTTAATTTCTAATAAATTAGTCACTTGTTCAATTCCTTGATATTTGTTGAACCCAATTTCAAATAAATCTTCATGCTCTTTGTAGGCCTAGAAATTTATTGTCACATTGATCAATTTCATGTTTATATTTTAAAGTTTTTCACATTTCGAAATTAAATAAAATACTTAATTAATGAACAAATAAAACATTGTCACGTATGAAATTGAGGTGTTTAGAGCAATTCAAATCATATTTTACAAAACGAGGAAGCAAATAGTGATACTTTGGTTATTTAAATTGCATCTTATGATTAAAGAAAATAAATACCATCAAATTGTAGTTATTTCATCAAATGTTATAACAAGAGCATCTACCTTACAAATATAAATTAGTTGGTACCCAGAACGATGTACCGAAAATAAATTTAATATTGCAATATTTTTTCTATAGCATATTTATTTTACTTCATGTGATTAAAACATGAATTGTAATTATATTTAATATTTGAAGAAAGAAAATTTATTACTAATTAAATAAAATAATATGAATATTTCAATTAAAGATATTACATTTGAATGTAATTTGTACTTAAATATATTGTATAATGACAAGAATTATTGACTCTAAATTTATAAAATAAATAAATAATTTTAAAAAATAAAATAATATAATTAAGAAAATATAAATAGAGTAGAACATTTAACTCAATATGTTTTTCAAATTAGATATATATTTATATCTACAAATTTTGATATGATAAATAAGCAAATGACTTTTTTTAAATATAATTTTTTTTGTATAATTTCTTAATAATGTGGAAGTTAAAATTACAATTTTCTTGACATTTGATATTTTTAAAATATTGATTTTTTTTTCGGTCAGAGTAAATATATAATTGCTTTGTATTTCGTCTATGAAAATAACTTATATTAGATTATTATTTGATTACTAATTCAATAAGTAGTTTGTAACATGCAATTTTTATAAACTAAAATATCTCTTGATATTCCATACAACTTTGACACGTAAAATTTATTTATTTTTATTTATATATGTAATTATTTTATTATTTTTAAAATTATCAAATAATATGTATTATGTACATGAATAAAATAATAATTAAATTTTTAATATTCAATTTAAAATAAAATACTAATTTCTCATAAGTTTCTTTTATAAGTATATAAAGATATATGAATAATTATATAGATACTAAATTTTGGTTAAACTTTTTTGATCTGTCACCATTAATTCATATTAAAAATATTTTTTTACGAATTATTATAAGTAAAAATATAAAAATAAATGTATGCCATATAATTATATAATTGTGTAACTAAATATATTGTGGAATATAAAAATTGATATCTTTTGCTATATTAGTGGTCATTTGTAACACCCCTAAATTTGGTATTTTAGAAAATAAGTTTTGAAAATTAAAA
>JACGDI010003783.1:190480-207329 GCA_014898725.1 Jacaranda copaia | reverse complement strand
CCCCCCCCCCCACTCCACCTCATTTCTTCATTTTCCCCACCTGTGTTCTCCATCACCTATTCTGGAGACCATCTTAACTCACAAAATAATCTGACCATTAGTTTCTCCTCACCCCAGCAACACATTGATGCTACATGCACACTCATCATGCCGGCGGACCATTAGGAACATGAAGACCAAAGAGAGCCACAACTGGTTGGTGGGTCTTCAATCTCTAGTGATCGAAGTTCAAGTGTGAGTACTGGGTTTTGTAGCTCTTGGCTCAAGGATCATGAAGGTGGCTTTGGATTAAAATTTGGAGCATCAGAGACGGTGGAATTGGAAGAAAACTAACACAATGGAAGTAGTGGTGTTGGGCAATTGAAGTTGAAATTAGGCATTGATTTGATGGAAATTGGTGAAATTGAATTGGGGGTTTGTCTATTTAAGTTGAAATACTTCTTTTGGTGGTGATGTTGACCTTCTCCGACAGCGACGGACAATGGTCAATGGTGACAACAGTGCTAAGATAGTACCTTCAGCTCATCGTGATGATCATAGGGGTGAAGTTAGTTCATGGTTTGAAGTTTTGATAGAAACTTCTTGGGTAATAATCGGATTTGGGTTTAATTTTTTGTACTGATTACATTACTTTTTGAATTATGTGATATGTTGAGAAAATGTAAGAATTAGATATAGGCCATGCATGTGAATTTATGTTATCCTGGTGGACTTAAATTTGTATTATTATATGATAATTTTGGGATAATTAATTTAATTAAAAATTTTAAATCATAATTTGTGGATTTGAAACCTAAGAAATGATAATTGGGCTAATTAAGATGATTGGACTATTATTTTAATTTGGGATAATATTATGAGGTTAATCACGTAATTAAGAACTAGATAGCATCCTTTTTTTGGAACTGATATGAACCTTGTACATATTTTCATATTAATGACGTCATTAGTGCGTTATTTAACGACAGCAATGATCGACTAAAACTATTATATTAAGCGAATAACTAATGATTTTGGGATTGCTGATAGTATAAAAGTAATTATTAAGGTTGAATGTGGATTTTGAGTATAAAAATACTCTTTTGATTAGGTGACAAAGAAGTAGGTCCCACAGACCAATAAACTATAGTTTTGGTTGCATTTTTTGAGACTACAGAGGTGAGGGTCTAGCAATTTGGCACCTTTTCATACCTATATGTTATGGTGATTAGCCCTTATGTGGGTTTCTTTTTCTATGCCAATTGTGTCATGTTTATTGAAATCCGTATACTGCTTAAAACCTTGATTATTATTTATTATTTGATGTGTACACCTTTATAAAGGTTATCACTTGTTATTGATTTTGAATCTTTAGTGCCCAAAACTCTTGCTTGTTATCTGTATTGCTCTATTGCCTGACTGTATTGTTATCTATACCATTCTGTATCATTATCTATTACCTTACAGGCACACTTGCTATCTATTATAGCTTTAATTGTCCATGCCAACTTATCTAAATTGTTCATTGATATCATATTTCTTTGTCAGCATTTTATATTATTCTTACTATTTACCCTATTATTGTTTACCTTGCTGGCATAATTGTTTACTTGGTATCCATGATGCACTAGGGATTTTCCCTTGAAAATCAGCAATGTGCTAAGGATTTTCCCTTGGGCATCTGCACAAACGGTATTTGATTATGCTATATATACAGAGGATTATTAGGCCGAGGCCTGATCTAGACAAGATGTTTGGTTATGTGGTGCACTTTATGTAGTTCTTCATGGGTGTCAAGATATCCTTGAGATTTCCCTTTAGTTTTCAGTTGTACACTATAGATTTCCCCCTATGCATCAACGATGCTAGGGATATACCCCTAAGCATCTTCGATGCACCATACAGTTTCGTATGGGTATTTGTCATCTACCAAGCTGTCACACTTTGGTAAACTAATTGATTGACTAGTATAAGGTGAATCTATAATGCATGTTTACAGTAATTTATTGGAATACATGTGCTTTAGGTTTGTTATACTTGATTGTATTCTATCTGCTTGAAATTTGTTCTTGGAGTAATAAGGTAAGAGAATTTCCCATGTTGCTAATTGTTACTACCTGTTTCTTGATATGCTTTGTTCTAACTGTTAAATTTGTGATCTATTAAGTTAAATCTTCTTTGATAGATCCCTATTGTTGTTCTCAAATTTGTCCCTGACTAAGTCTTTGGACTTACCCCTCGTATTCCAATTATTTTCTTAGACAGAAATAGGTGATGAAGGCAAACTTCAGGCTTGGATCGAAGTATATATGTTTTGTAATAGAAGATGTGTTTATATCTACGTATGGAATTTCTCATATGCTCAGCTCTAAACTTAAAGATTTTGTGATGTGTCATATTTGAACTTAAGGTTTGTGGTATGTTTGAATGATGTATGATAGGATCTACTATGGCAAGCAAATATTAAGTCAAATGTCCTTGGAACTCTTATGATAAGTAATTTGTGATGTCTCTTAAGTCTTGGTTAAGTTGCACTTGGTGTTAGCTTTGATAAGTTTTTTAAAAAAAAAAATTATGGGCCTATTGTTTGGATTGTGGATTTTGAAATTAAGATTGAATCAGAGTGGCGCCTCAACTCGAGGGCTAACCCGGGAGGGGCTACTACATTATTTATCAAACTTTTGAAAATTTTAAACTATATCAACTATATATATGTCCCATATAAAAGAATTTATTTCAAATAATTGAAAATGAATCCTACATTAATATATTGCTAAAAAATAAAATGATTTAAATTAACGACAGCTTTTTTAAAAGTACTAAATTCCATTTTCTCTTTCGAAGTCAGCTCCCACCCATCATTTGTCTAGTTTTAAGTTATTATAATTTTATTTCTTGAATCCACTTCTTAACCATTTGATTTGACTAAAATACCCCTTAATACCTTATTTTTTCTTCTTTCTTCTTTTGTAATGCTCAACTGTAATACCTTTCTCTTCCTGTCTTCATTCTTCCTTTCTCCTATAACTCACTCCTGCAAATGTCATGAAGATAGTTTATTTTTTCAAAAAAAAAAAATTCGACATTCTCAAACAATTTTAATAGAAAGAAACCCAAGATTAGTAGCCTTATTTTTCACATTTTATTGTGAACTAGAGATTCTATAATCTTGCAAAATAGTAGGAAGAAAGAGACAACTTTCCCTCAATTCAAACTTAAGAAAGAAGTTTTCGAGTGTCTAAGATAGCAGAAGTTAGCTATTAGGAAGTTGTGTTGTAACAACCCAACTTTTGGACTATAAATTGCAAATAATTGTGTTAACAAAATAATATGCTATTCAAATAAATTATGTTTGGTAATTGTTTAAATTAAATCAATTAAAGTTCAGGCATGAATATTGGGAATCGAAGGATTTAATAGCAAATAAGAAATATTCTTGATTGGCCAAAATTATAAAATTTAGGGGTCAATGTGAAGGGATTAAAAGTTTAAGGGCCTTAAAATAAATCAGACTAGGTTTAATTTATTGAAATTTAAAATTTTTGGGGTAAATGTGTGAAAAATCAAACCCTAAAGGGTTGAATTGAAGATTAAGGATTGAATTGAAAGTAGTTTGAAACTTTGAGGACTTGATTGAAAGTGGTTAATAATTCTGGGGTCAAATTGAAAGAGGTTGAAAATATTATTATATATATAGATTAAGGATAAGACTTTCTTAAATTCTCAAAAATCGACCCAACCTTTTCCCATCTTTGGTTCTTCTTCGTTTCAGCTCTAAATTGAAAACTAAAACCATGGTTGGATTTCTCTCAGCTTAAGGATCACAACCATACCAAATAAGAACAAAATCAATGGTGATTTTGTTTGAGAAATTGGAGGCAACAGAGCTTAACAGCGGTGGTGACAGGTTGTTGACTTTCGGTAGTGGAAATGGTGGGAGTTTAGGTGAGTTTTGATGGGCTTGTTGAGAGAAGCACTTTGGTACCCTTTAATTGGATTTTTGATGATCGACAACAGAGTAATTGAGGTGAAAAGGCAGCAGTGGCATTAGGGTTTCAGCAGCAATTTTTGACTAATTTGTTAGCGAAGAGATAGCAAACATCAAAATTAGTTAAGGGCTTTTATTGAGCTTATCTCAGAGCACTTGTTTGTCATGTTGGTTCCTATGTTCAACGCGGCAGTAGTGCTCTAGCGAAGACTAGGCAATGTACCTAAAGTTTAATTTTGGACGCAGTAGGACTAATTTTAGGGTGTGATTTGGACTTTTAGTCAATGGAGTTGGGTAAATATTGAATTTGTTGATTAATTTCCATTTCAACTTGTTAAAATTTGGGTAATTTTTGTATCAAAGGTTGGATTGATTAGCTTTTTGATTTCTAATTAAAATCTTGATGGAATTAAGGTTACTAAATTATAAGTGGGTCTAAGTTAGTAAATAATAATGTAAGTATTAAACCAGATGGTATGAATGATTTAATGAAAATTAATTGACAGGTTGGACCTAATAAACTAAGAAAGGATTGTTAAATTACCAGTCAGATCTTCATTGAGACTTTAACCATGCTGCATTTAGGAATAATCACTTACCAACCTAATTATCAATCCGATAAGCTATGAATGGTTATATTTATTATCTTAAATGTATAAGTAATGTGAGAATTGATGAAACTATGACTAAATGTAGTGAGTTAACTATGGAACATAATAAGGACATTTGAGTACATATAGATTTATAAATCAAAAGTTATTACGACATTAGTTCAAGTGATCTTATACTAAATTTTGGATTAGCTAGAGAGCTAGGGCTTAAGCGTCGATATACCTAGAGATTCTTATGCATTTACTAGGTGATGTTTATACTAGCTTTCTTTGCTAGGGAAAAAATATATATATTTGTTAATATATACTGATTGCTTGATTTTGTATCATTATTTGTTTGTTCTGTGCTATCCTATAATTCCTGTATTTAACTTTGACAATCTATCTAAACCGACCTAAATTGATCTTCATTACTCGTTATTCTTATACCGTTGTTATTGAAACTCTTAGCAAGTCTACCAATATGATATTACGTTACGTTCTTAACTATTTGCTCGAATTTAGTATATTGTTCATTCCATTACATTTTCAATACACATTGATCCATGATGCTCTCGTATCAACCTGACCAATTGGTTAATTACATCATGTTGTACTATTTTTGAGAAATCTATTCATCATTTGTATTGTTTTGCTTTTAGTGTATATGTCTCTAAATTTCTGCAAGAAATTTTAGAAATAGTCTTTGAACAATATTTGAAAAATGTATTTTCAAAATAATATGTTATTTTTGAAATAATCTCAAAAAGTATCATTTGAATTTGGAATCTTCTGTGATCTCACATAAGCTGGATTTTGAATTTCTAATTTACCTATGGAGTTTTCAAAGGTTTAAAACTACAATTGAATAATCCATTCTTGACCCAATCATTGTATCTTGTGATATTACAATAAGGCAGTCTTGTTGACTAGCCATTACTGATCAACTGATTTGTTTGTTGGAATTATTCTATTTCGTATAGCGATTGTGGTATAAACAAAATTATGTTGATTGTGGGGACTCTTATGCTTATACATATGATTAATAATACCCTTGGGGATGCCCTTGGGGGAACATTTTAGGCCATAGGACTGGCTGGTGAAATAATCGAGACGACATTAGGTCGTCGGTGTCTGGCCTACTCGCTAAGACTTAGTTTGCGATCTTGACTTTAGGATAGTTAGAGGTTGGCTTTTGCTTGAAGCTTGATTGACAAGGATCGATCCTATTGATTCATGCTACATAGGTTTTGTGAGTTGGCTACTCGTCGAGGAGATATAAGGGGGTAGGCCATTTCACAGTTATTTACATAGAATACTGGGGGTCATCAGGGAGAAGGCCATTTTATGGCCGGATCTGTAAAGATGTCCTTTGTACAGTCAATTTTATAAAATTGAACGTAATTCTGAATTTTGAATCTAAGCTTTTTTCAACTTAACACTCACTCAATTTTTTAAAATAAATTCAGCCCTAAGTTTTGAAATGTGAGGTTTTCTATGAAATATTATGAAAATTTGAGATGCCTATTCACTGGTATGGGACGGCGTGGACCCAACTCATGATTTGTAAAATGTAACATATTATTCCTCTGACCTATGTTTTGATATCGTGAAACTTGTCTATTTTCTAACTACTTGTTCCCTTGACATTTACTTATAGTTGTGACACATCAAAATGACATTATTTTATATTGTATATACATTATTATTTATGTTTTTATAGCCTGATCATTACCCCACTAAGTTATTTGAACTTATTGCCTTTGTACTATTCTTTATGTTCTTTATCCCCGATTGAGGACTAGAAGGTACTATGAGCTTGGGGCCATGGGGTGGATAGTATATGTAATGTTATCAAGATATTTATAAATGGCAAGAACATGATATGTCTTTATGCTTTTAATGTAATAACATGTTTGTCAATAGGTTTTCATCTTTACCTTTAGATAAGGAATAATAGTGTGGTTGATCGTGAACATAAATAATATTCATTGGTTATGATCATGTTTATTACTTGGGTTATTTTAGAACTGTGGATCCTACGGAACCATCTGAATAAAAGGGTTTTGGAAAAAAAGTTATTGAAAACTTGATCAAGGTAGCACTCCGAATGGGAGCAAGCATCTCCTGGGTTAGGGCACTACAAGATGTTATCAGAGCTTAGGTTTGAAAATCTGAGCTATGCTAGGATATGATGCTCAGGATTTGAAAGTTTTAGTTAGTGGAGATTAAGCATGATTCTAAAATCTGATTAGGATATGAATTTTTGGGGTAATGTTCAATTTAAAAGACATGAAGAGTTATGGTTCAGTGGTGGATTAATGCATGATCTGTAACTTCTAAAGTATTGAACTTGTGACTTTTTATGTTAAGGGGAAACAATACTCTTGAGAACTCGCATTAGGCATAAGCTCCTATTAGAGCACTTTAAATGATGAATAAGATGATCATTTTAGATATAGCTAAAGTTAATGAGTAAAAAATCTTTTAGATTGATACATTGGATATAAGAGTGTCTTATGACACAAATTATATAGCTATTAGGGAAAATGGTATGTTCAGGACCCAAATATCCTCGGAACATGGAATGTTTTAGATTAATGGAGATTAAGACTTGCATGAAGGCCTAGTTTGAAAGTGAATTTATGGGAATGATTTATGTACTTGGAATCAATGGGTTTATTAAGGTTAAGCTTAAATTACAAATCAGTCGGGGAATATGAATGCTTAAGTTTTGAAAGTCAAGTTATGCTAGGACATGATCCTCAAAATATAGAATTTTGGATTTGTGGAGATTAGGTTTGACCTGAAAATCTTTCTAAGATGTGAACTTTTAGGATAATGCTTGATATCAAGAAGTAAAAGGATTAGTACTGGGATAGCGAGCCAGTATATGATCCATTACGTTAAGGTATCATGCATATGACTTCGCTTATGCTCAGTGGAATAACATTTTTGGGTCATGGTGTTGGACAAGTATTTGAGCAATGATCAGAATTTAAGAAATAAGGTTCTTAAAAAAATTGTATTGTAAATTTGAGAAGAAAGTAAAATGTTATCATAGTAACGACAAGCAAAGTTGACAAGTATCCTGAGGTGTTAAGAAATTGTATTTTAATTTCGACCCAGGAAGTTATTAAAACCTAACAATATGGACTTGAGGAATAGTTAAAGTAATGGTATATCTCTATATATAGAGATGATTATATTTCGTATATAGTCGTAGGAAGAATAAAATGAAATGTATTATCTTGATAATTATGATGATAGATTCAGTTAATTTAGTTCATCCTTAAGTTAACGAATAGCGAGTTTGACTATGGCATTATTTGATCTTATATATAAAAATGGTGTAAAACTAATTACTAGTATTCATTTGGTACGACCATGTTCTACCAAGTAGAGGGTGCTCTTATCTAACACCTTTGTATGGTATAAGTAAAATCGATAGAAATATTATATTAAACACTATAGATATAGCATAATTAGATAGATTTGAAGATTTTTACATGCCGGGAACAATCTTAATCACATTCTACCTCTTAGACCATTTGAGGTCATAGAAGATGACCACCCATCAATCGAGCTAAAGCACAAAAGGGTTAAGTGAGATATATTTTTGACCAAGGACACTCCGTACAAGAGAAAAGAATGATGCCAACCCCACTACTAAACCAGGGAATTAGAGGACAAGCTGTGGAACAAATGTTCACCATGTGGTAGCAATTCCTGCAGCACTATCAACAGTAAAGCCAAATTGGTAGTTCTTAGGTCATTGAAGAGCATGTTGTAGATCAAACACTAGAACAATTTCTTAGACATAATCCCTTAAGATTGATGGGTGAACCTAACGATCAGAAAACCAAAATATAGGTTGAAGAGGTTGAGAAAATCTTTGAAATAAATAACTATCCAGATGAACAAAAAATCAAACTTGCCACTTTTCTCCTAGGACAGGATGCCCATCATTAGTGGCGATTGTTGAATCAATAATGGAGTCAAGAAGGAACACCTTTTACTTAGGAGATTTTAAATATGATTTATGGATAAGTTTGTATCGGATGTCATGAGGAATGTTTGGGAGTAAGAGTTTATGGAGCTTACTCAAGGATCTAGGTCCGTATGTCAATATAAGCTAAATTTAATAGTTTAATCAAGTATGCACCCCATATCTTGAGTAATGAGGAATGTCGGATGCGAAAGTTCATTAAAGGGCTAAAACTTGAATTGCTAAAACTTGAATTGCAAAGAATTCTTGTGGTTTGTGAGTTGCCTACTTACAACAAAAACATAAATAAGGCTATACAAATATAAGTGGAATTGAAGGAGCTACACAAAATTGAGGAAAAGAGTAAGTAAGGAGAAGCATCTAAAGTTAGAGTTAGAGGCAAATAAGGAAATAATTTTGGGAGGAAACAATAGAAAGTCCAAAGCAATACATCAACTGACCACCTCTTTTTTAGGGAAAAATATTTCCTTCTACCTTAGTTGGTCTAAAGGAAAGTTTGTGGATTTTGTGGTAACAACCGTCCTAGTGAATCCATTTGTTGGAAAAAGCATGAAAAATGCATGCAATGTGGCAACGACCAACATTATGCTAGGGATTGTTCTAGGAGCATAAAATCCACCTCCTATGTTCAAAATGACAAAGGAAAACAAGTTATGGAATCTAGTCAAAAGTAGAAAGACTTAGTATGCACTTCTACCCTTGCAAAGAAATATGTAGCAGAATCAAAATGTTGTATAAAGTATAACTTAAAATATAGTACTTTGAAGAAGTCATATATGGTTTTGATGCTATATAATCTTTTAACCCTATGGACCTTACTTTTAGGATAAGCTAGAATTTGAAAATGCATTGTTTAACCCTCCTAAGTATGGGAATGCTAACTAATGTGCCCAACCTACATCACAGAAACTTCAATAGCAAGCCTTTAAAAAATACACAGCATATTATCTCACATAAGTATAAGTGATATTCTGAACTTTCCCAAATGTTAGATGAGAATCTGGGGACCAGATTTTTTTAAGAGGGAAAAGTTGTAACACCTTAACTTTTGGATTATAAATTGTAAATAATTGTGTTAACAAAATAATATGTGAATCGAATTAATTATGTTTGGTAATTGCTTATATTAAATCAATTAAAGTTTAGGCATGAATATTAGAAATCAAAGGATTTAATCGCAATTAAGAAAAGGTTTTAATTGGCCAAAATTATAAATTTAAAATTTGAGGGTCAATGTGTGAAAAATCAGATTGAAGGGCCTTAACATAAATCAGATTGGACATAATTGATTGAAATTTAAAATGTTTGGGGTCAATGTATGAAAAATCAAACCTTAAAGGGTTAAATTGAAGATTATGGATTAAATTGAAGGTGGTTTGAAACTTTGAGGGATTGATTTAAGGGAGTTAATAATTCTGGGGTCAAATTGCAAGAGGCTAAAAATATTATTATTATATATAGATTAAGGACAAAACTTTCTTAAATTCTCAAAAACCAACCCAACCTCTTCCCACTGTCGGTTCTTTTTTATTTCAACTCAAAATGAAAACTAAAACCATGGTTGGATTTTTCTTAGCTCAAGGATCATAACCATACCAAATATGAACTAGATCAAAGGTGATTTCATTTAGGAAATTGAAGGCAGTGGAGCTTAACGGCGGTGGTGGCAATTTGCCAACTTTCGGTGGTGGAAACGGTGAAAGGTTAGGTGAGTTTTAATGGGCTTGTTGAAGCACTTTGGTACCTTTTAATTGAATTTTCAATGACTGACAATGGAGTAATTGAGGTGAAACGATGATGGTGGCATTAGGGTTTTAGCAGTGGTTTTCATCCAATTTGTCGGCAAGGAGGTAACAGGCATCGAAATTAGTTGAGGGATTTTATTGAGCTCATCTCAACGAACCTATTTGTTATTTTGGTTCCCATCTCTGGCACAGCGGCCAGTAGGGGGTGACTGGGCAGTGTATCTAAAGTTTAATTTTAGCGCCGTAGGACTAATTTTGGGCTGTGATTTCAACTCCTAGTTACTAGAGTTAGGTAAAACTTGAATTTGTCGATTAATTTCCATTTCAACTTGTTGAAATTTGGGTAATTTTTGTATTAAAGGTATAATCAATTAGTTTTTCAATTTCTAATTAGAATCTTGATGGAATTAAGGTTACTAAATTATAAGTGGGTCTGAGTTAGTAAATAATATTGTAAGTATTAAACCCAATGATTCTAATGATTGAATGGAAATTGATTGACAAGTCAGACCCAATAAACTAAGAAAGGATTGTTAAACTATCGTTAGGATCTTCATTGAGACTTTGACCATTTACATTTAGGAATAATCACCTACCAACTTGATTATCGATCCGATAAGCTATGAATGGTTATATTTATTATCTTAAATGTATAAGCAATATGAGAATTGAGGAAACTATGATTAAATACAATGAGTTAATTGGGGAGCACGATAAGGAGATTTGAATACATTTAGATTTATAAATCAGAAGTTATTACGATGTTAGTTCAAGTGATCTTATATTAAATTTTGGATTGGCTAAGGAGCTAGGACTACGGCGTTGATATAATTAAGGATTCATCTACATTTACCAGGTGAGGTTTATAGTAGCTTTCTTTACTGGGGAAAGAACATATATATTTGTTAATATATACTAATTGCTTGATTTTGTATCATTGTTTGTTTTTTCTGTGCTATCATATGATTCTAGTATTTAACTTTGACAGTCTATCTAAATTGAACTAAATTGAACTTCCTTGGTCGTTGTTTTTGTACCATTGTTATTCAAACTCTCAGCATGTCTAGCAATATGATATTACATTACATTCTTAACTATTTACTCGATTCGATATATTGTTTCATACCATTACATTTTTTATACACATTAATTTGTGACACTCTAGTATGAACCTAACCAATTTGTTAAGTACCTCATGTCTTACTATTTTTGAGAAATCTATTCATTGTCCGTACTGTTTTGCTTTTAGTATACCCGTCTCTATATTCTAGCATGGAATTTTAGAAATGGCCCTTGAACAATATTTGAAAAATGTATTTTCTAAATAATATGTTCTTTTTGAAATAATCTCAAAAAGTATCATTTGAATTTAGAATCTATTGTGATCTCACATGAGCTAGATTTTAAATTTGTAATTTACCTTTGGATCTTTCAAAGGTTTAGAACTACGATTGAATAATCCATTCTCAACCTAATTGCTATATCTTATGATGTTGTTGCAAGGTAGTCTTGCTGACTAACCATTATTGATCAACTGATTTGTTTGTTAGAATTATTCTATTTCATATAGGGATTGTGGTATAAAAGAAATTGTGTTGACTGTGGACACTTTTATGCTTATTCATGTGATTAATAATACCTTTAGGGGAACATTTTAGGCCCACAAGACTGGCTGGCAAGATGATTGGGATGGTATTGGACCTTTGGTGGCTAGCTTACCTGCCAAGACCTAATTTGTGATATAGACTTTAAGACAGGCGAAGATTGGCTATTGCTTGAAGCTTGATTTGCGAGGATTGGTCCTATCAATTTGTGCTGAACAGGCTTGGCGAGGTGGCCACTTTTTAAGGTGATATAAGGGGACAGACTATTTCATAGTTTTTTACAAAGAATACTAAGGGTTATAAGGGAAAAGGCCATTCTACAGTTGAATTTATAAAGATGTCTTTTGTACAGTCAATTTTATAAAACTGAATGCAATTTTGGATTTTGAATCAAAGCTTTTTGCAACCTAACATATTTCTACACACTTGATTGTTTAAAATTAATTCAACCTTAAGTTTTGAAATGTGAGGTTTTCAATGAAATATTATGAAAATTTGATATGTCTATTCATTGGTATGGGACAGCGTGGAGCCAGCTCATGATGTGTAAAACATAACATATTATTTCTCTGGCCTATGTTTTGACCTCATGAAACTTGTCTATCGTCTAATTACTTGTTCCCTTAGTAATTACTTATAGTTATGACATGTCTAAATGACATTATTTTATGTTGTATATACACTATTATTTCTATTTGTGTAGCCTAATCATTACCTCACTGAGTCATTCAGACTTACCACCCTTGTACTATTCTTTATGTTTTTTTGTCCCAGATTGAGGACTAGAACATACTATGAGCTTGGGGCCATGGGGTGGATAGGTTGTGTAATGTTATCAAGATATTTATAAATGGTAAGAACATGATATGTCTGTATGATTGTAATGTAATAATGTGTTTGTTAGTAGATTTTCATCTTTGCCTTTTGATGAGGAATAATAGTGTGGTTGATAGTGAACATAAATAATATTCATTGGTTATGGTCCTATTTATCACTTGGGTTATTTTAAAACTGTGGATGCTATGGAGCTATTTGAATTAAGGATTTTAGAAAAAAAATTATTAAAAACCCGATCGAGGTAGCATTTTGGATAGGAGCAGGCATCTCTCGATTCAGGGCACTACATGTGTTATAATGAGGAACTCTATATTTTTTCAATTTATGAAAGTATAGGTGGTTTGATAGAGTTATTGTTTCACATTGAAAAAAAAAAGATCTGGAATTAGTCCCAAATTCAACACTTTGTAATATTTTGCTCCATATCACCAACTATATGTCACTTTGGATACTGGTAATGATATTTTTGATATGGTTTGGTTGCATATGTGCCTAAAAAGGCCATTGTTGATATGATGATTGTTTGGGAAAATGAACTGAATGGAAGTGAAAGGAAAATGTGTTCTTCATATTTTCATATTAGTATTACATTAATATTTTGTTATACTTCCGAAATGTTACAATTAGTACCTAATTATTATATGTTCTATTTCTTTTATAGGATACTTTTTTTATGCATTATTGTACTTAGTTTTCAATGCTTAATACCATATTAGTGCAATTTAGTACTTCCATATTATTGCTTCAAATACTTTTGCTCAATTTATATATTTTATTGCATAATTGTACTTGTATTACCTTTTGTCATTACTTATTAAATATTATCATGATTGATTTTATTTCTCTTTAATTAGGAGAAAAAAAGGATACAGAGAAGACAAAGAATTAAAAGAAGTTATATTAGAAAAAGACTATTGACACGTGTTAATGATAGCTGTTAATTTTGTTCTTGTGAGGAGAACATGTAAAGTTGAAGTATTTATATTGTACTATATTATAAATTGGAGAAATTGTATAAAATTATATGTATTGTATGGCTTGTAATATATGAACATGTTGTAATATTATTTTAGCATAGAAAGAATCATGAATAAGTATTGTTTTTCAACTATTTGAGATGATTTATGTTTAGAACTGAACTTCAACAGTATAATACCTTATATTCAGCATCTACTATTGCATTTTAATTGGTTCTATATTGGTTGGGAATATAAACTACTAGTGGTAAAATGTTTCATTTGGAAGTCAATTTTGTAAGAGGAAACAGGTTTTCGTGGCTATACTAACATAGAAAGATGTAAAATACTTAAATTAAGTAGTTTTTTAAATATGTACAATTGATACTGGAGAATAGAAAACTGATGCCCAGTTTCAGCAAAATAATACTTCATTTTTATTGTAGAATACTTGATTTTAGAAGACTAATACCTTTTCTTCATCATTTAGTATTGCAATAAAGTGATTTTATTAGTTGCATGGCTAATTTGCCTCGACTTACTAGTGAAACTACATATAAAACTATCCAAAAATAATAAAAATCATATTTTGTTCATTTAATGGTTGGGATACGCATGTGTTAAAATATTTTGGAACATGAACTACTAGTGTGAAGTATCATTGTAGGCAATAAAATGTTTCAATTGGAAGTCAACATTGTAAGGAGAAATAAGATTTTGTGGTTATAGTAACATCAAAAGGTCTAAAATGTTTAAATTGAATGGTAGTTAAAATGTGTGTAATAGATACTGGATAATAGAAAACCAATACATAGTTTTAGCAAACTAATACTTCATTTGTGCAATCGAATACTTGACTTCAGAAGAATAATGTCTCCTCTTCAATATTTAGTACTGCATTAAAGGGATAAAATACTCTCATGTATTAGAAAAGATTTCTTAATTTGAGAAAAAAGATACAGTTTTTGTAATCAGAATTATATCATAATCTAAAAATAAAATGCAAGAAATTTATACTTGATCTTTGAAATATTATACTAAATTTGCTCTTGTTCTATAGTTATTTTGCATGTTTTTGTACTTGCTTATCCTTTGCTTGGGTTTACCTTAGCTTGATAAGTGGAACAACACATAAGACCCTTTAATATAATAAAATCATATTTGCTTTAACCAATGGTCATGATAGCATGAGTTCAAATAGTTGAGATTACAAAAACCTGCATGCAACCATTTGTGTTCTCATTCATACTAGTATAAACCATTTATGCATGAGCTAAACGAATCCTTTCAACTAATGCATTGTGATTGATCATCATGCAATGACTAGATGAGGACAAATTCAACTTGATCCTTGATGTACTAAGAATGATACTAAAACAAATACCAAATTTTGGGCTTTTTGTACTTCAATTCTACAGTTTTGTATTGAATCTACCATAATTCTGAACTTATTTTATATGCTTTTGTACTTGCTTCTCCTTTGGTTGAGTTTACGTGAATTTAATGGGTGGAACAATACATAAGACTCTATAATACAATGAAACCATCTTTTCTTCAACTAATAGTTGTAATATCACGTGTTGAAATATTGGGAACAAAACAATCATATCCAACACTTATGTTCTAATCTTTGCTATTATAAACCATTCATGCATGATCTAAATGAATTATTTTGACACCACCATCGAAAACCAATGAACCCATTCATGGATATATTAGTCTTAAAGCTAGTACATTGCAATTTGGTGATCATGCAATAGCTAGATTAAGACGAATTCAGCTTGACCCCTAATATACTAAGAATGATACTAGAACTTTGCAAAAAAAAAAAAATACCAATTTTTATGCTTTTTGTAATTCAAATCTTTATTTTTCTTAACTGAATTTGCCTTAGTTACATACTTATTTTGCTTGTTTTGTACTTGCTCCTCCTTTGGCTGAGTTAACTTGAATTTGATAGGTAGAACAACACAGAAGATTTGTAATATAATGAAATCATTTCTTCAAGTAATGGTCATAATAGCACGTGTTTAAATGGTTCAGAACATAAATATCAACAACTAACCATGTGTGATCCCATTCATAATAGTACAAACTATTCATGCATGAGTTAAATGAATCCTTTCGACACCACTACCGAAAACCCAATGAACCTCTCATGAATATATTAGTCCTAGGACTAATATGTCATGGTTTGATGTTCATGCAATGGTCAGACTAAGATGAATTCAACTTGAACCCTTAGAATGATATAGGAACTCCACAAAAAATATTGATTTTTGGATTTTCTGTACTTCAACTTTGCAGTTTCGTACTAAATTTGCCCTAGTTCTATATTTATTTTGTGTGTTTTTTAATTTACTTTTTGAACTTGTATTTCCTTATTCCTAGTACCATTTTTTTTTATCTTGGTACTAGTTATGTAAATATGGATTCCGTATACATCTGCAAATATGCTGCATTTGAAATAACTTGTAACATATATCTAAGCTAGTATCTATATATAAATAAATTTCTAAATTACACCATAAATTGTAAACATCTATTCTAATCATCTAAGTACATAAAAAATAAATGTTATTTAGTAAGAATGATTGAAATATTGAAAAATTCATCTTAATATTGACATACAAAAAGTAAATTCATCCAAATTATAACGACTTAAACATTATCATTCAGCCTTTGATACATTAAATCATGCTTATTAGTCTGAATTTTCTTAGAAATATGTACTCGATATGCATTCATAGAATAATTATTTGCATATTCCTTGAAATCCTTGGTGTTTTTTGTGCAACACTCTACCCGAAGACATACATAAACTTCACAGTCTAGATACCTATTGTGTTGGCGACTAAAACGTGTTTGCACTTTGTTTTGTAGCACAATGTACCTTAATTAATGTTGGAGGTTTCCAGTCATAAACTTAGACTACAAAAATATTTGTTATTTTTATTAAAATATTTGGATACATAAGTTAACTTACAAAAACTTTTGTTGTTGTTTTTGTTTGTGAAGACTAGGATGAGTGTGAACTTTTTCTCAGTCATGCCTAAGACAAGTTAACTAGTGGAAAAGACCATTAATGGTGATATGGGATAGCCCAACAGGCCCAATAAGCCCTTCTACAAATGAGACAGC
>JACGDI010003783.1:108202-190380 GCA_014898725.1 Jacaranda copaia | reverse complement strand
GGGACAAGTTGAACCTTTAAGTAATGATTACACGTGGCAGCAGATGTGACTACTACATACAGATGTAACCGCTTCCATCAACCCTGACAACCCTGCCAACAACTTTGGCAGAGGAGCGCTCCCACTGATGGGACTACCCAGGAAAACAGGAGATCGCGCCACGTGGCTCAGCCTCGAGATCTGGGCAGAAAATGACTATCCAACCCCGGTTATGAAGAAAGCCCAAGTGCACCTGATGAGGGCACTTGGGTAAATTCACATCATGATCAGACTATAAATCCTCCCAGCACCACTACGCTCAAGGTATTGCAAATACACTATTCACTATACAATCTCTAAATACTCTCCGTCTTACCGAAAACCTGACTTGAGTGTCGGAGTGCCTTAGCCAGGGCACCTCGGCTAGTTTACGTCTGTTCTTGGTTGCAGATGTTAGGCCCAATATCATTCTAATCCACCGGAGATCCGGACCAACCAACTCTTTGCAGCATCAAATGGAGAATACAATAAATTGGTACTTGTTTATCACATCTAAATTCAAATTTTCTAAATTCTAAAAATTCATCTTACTTTATATCACACTTCTTATTTTCTTTTTAAAGTTTTCTTAAAATTTTCTCCTGTCAACAATTAATATTTGAGCTTGTTAAATCAAGCTACTTGTATTTGTAAAAAAAAAAAATACAAATATTATATACCTACACTAATGTAGTCAGACACCAATATCATGATCACATTCTTCTCTAAATGAAGGGCTACACAAGATCTTTATGTAGCAATGGCCTCAACTTTTTCCTGAATAACGAATTACAAAACATATCTCCTCCAAATGCTAAATTAGGTCCCTTCCAAACAATAACACTACAACAATAAATCATCATGTTACACAAAATAAAAATTTATTATAAAAAGAACAATGAGCATTTTATATAATTACTCTACTTTATCTTGATGCAAATATGAGTCAATAATTTCTTGTTCATTATAAAGTATCTCAAACCGCCCTCTACAATGTGCTCATCCTCAAAACGGATTGAAAAAGTCCTCATTATTTGATAAATTGGTCTCTATAGATTCAATCTCTATCAACTTAGTATTTTAGACATCTTTCATTTTCTTCTATCAAAGATGCAATACACATTTCTAGTACTTCAATCCAATTATGTAGGATATTTTCTAATACAATTCAGTATTCATCCCACTTCCATTAAATATAAAAAGTCATATATGCACTATTAAAACTTGTATACACATACTTTTCTCTTCTGGCCATGGTCCTTATAAGTAATCTACTTCACTATTGTCCTTTATGATGTAGTGCTAGGGGTGAAACAAAGTCTATTTCTTTTTTCTTTTTTTCTATTTTGTCACATCATTCTCGCACATCTTTAATAATAGAAGATATGGTTATATCCAAGGGTGGAACATCCCCTAATTAGGATTTGTAGGAATGCATCCACCATCATTTCCTTTTTCTTGCTCTTTCTCTGTCTCTTCTTTCTCATTCTCTTCATCTTCTTTTCCCACTTCTCTTCCTTATTCTCTTTCTCTTTTTTTTCCTCCTCTTTTTTTTTCTTATTTTCTTCCTCTTCTTCTAGATCTTTTTATTTCACTTTCTCTTTGCTTTTCTCTTAGTTGGACTTAACTTCAATTTCAAATTCTTTATTTTGGAGATAGAAAAGTCTTTCTTTCTATAATTTATCTCTTTCCTTTTCTCATTCAACATTCCTTGCAAGCCATACACACCAATGATTAGTGCTTCACAATGTATTGGAAACAACAATTTCTCTCACTAAAGAACAGATAAATATGTGGAACTTGTTTAAACAAAAATCTACAGCTTAGTTTGTAATTACACATTTACACCAAACTATCATAGCAACAAAGACAAGAAATATAAGTCATTACCATATTTCTAGTAATCATTTTGAATTTTTTTTGTATATCAGCAACTTTCATAAGGATCTCACTTTCACACCATTGAAGGAATCATGAAAATGAATTTAATAAATTTACCGTTCCCAAGTAAGGAATGTGTTTATAAACCCAAGCCTCTAGTTAAGAAAAAGAAATATGTAATGTTATATTACTCAATAGTAATAATAAAAAATATTAGTAGTAACAATGCAATTAATTTGCCATAAGGCTATTAATGCATCTATCAAAGTATTTTTTTTTTTTAATTAGATCTGTCCGCATTTCACCTCTTAAGTGCAACAAAATGTCATTATGTAAAAAATTAAATGCACCAACTCCCCATGCATAAAGGCCAATTGAAGATAAATCGTTCACGTACAATAATAGGAATCTAGGTGTCGAATAGTTGCTAGTTGGAAACAAAACACAATTGAAAATTGGTAGTATATATATATCCTAACAAAATCACATATGTCCTGATCAACATATTTTTTTGCCAACTCTTTCAATAACAAATCACTACTCAAGTAACATTTTTATTTTTTCCCTTTAAATAATTATTTTGTAGTTTTAGACTCTATCTTTATATCAAAATTCACAAGTTGCCTCACGTGAAGAGATGAGAGATACATGGATCCATAATTAAGATCAAATCAAAGGTAAAATTACTTATAATCTCCAATCCAAGGATCAATCATCATGTCATAAACTAGAATTTGAAGATAAGAAAGTTACCTTTGAAGAAAATAAAGGCAACAAAGTAGATCTTCCTCTTGGACATTTCCAAAGTAAGATCAACACTTTCCACTTCAAGGATCAACTTCACCACACCAAAAACTCCTTGAGGCAGCAACTTTTGCTCACCAACATACCTCTAAACTATTCTCAATGTAGCCAAAAATGAGAAGGAAAAATAGCTCCAAAATCACCCAAGGTTTTCTCCAAAAGTTTGGCCACGAATAATGGAACAATATCCAAATCTAAGCTCCCCAAGCTTGAAGCTTATAATGGTGATCCATACACCTAGGAAAAACCCTCAATTCTTCACAATCTAAGCTAGAATATAATGAAGAAAGAAGAAGAAGAAGAAGAAGAAGAAGAAGAAGAAGAAGAAGAGAGAGAGAGAGAGAGAGAGAGAGAGAGAGAGAGAGAGAGAGAGAGAGAGAGAGAAGGGAGAGAATCCGGGGAGGTAGTTGCTCAATGCATGAGTAGTGCTACCATTTTGAGGGTAAATGGAAGCATGGAATTCACTAGCTATGGCTGGCCCCTTGAGAGGTATTTATAGTGTGATTAGAAGTGATAGGAAGCTTCCAAAAACTTCCTTCATACCATGCTCACTTGTGCCAACTTGATAGATTCAATTCTAGCTTGAAAAGGATTTTAATTTCATAAATTGAAGATGCCAACTCATTAAATTCAAATAGACTCATCCATTTTATTTTCTGTCCAAAACTTAAATTCTTTAGCTAATTAAATTAGCTCATTAATTTAATTAATTTAACTTAACTTCTTAAGCTAATAAAATCAACTTAACTCCTTAAGTTAACTTTGATTAATTAAATTGCCACATGGCACCAATTAAATTAACTCCTTAATTTAACTGGTCTAATTTAACTCTTTAAATTATTTTAATTAGTTTAACACTTAAATTAATCAAGCCAAAGTGACTAACTGATAATTAGCCAAGTTGCTCTCTCTTAGGCAAAAACCACCCAAGCTTTTCTAACACCTTATAAAAACTTCTCATATCAAATGAGAGTATTCCTAGTTTTTTGTGTGTGACCCATTAGGTTCACCTATTCATTAGACATAGGTTCACAACTCTTTGTAATATTTTTTATATTAAAAATACTAGAATTGGTTTAAACTCCTTTAAACTAATAACTATATCAATTAATTTTCATTAATTAAAGAGTACCTAATCTTCATAGTCCATGTCTAGCAACAAGCCCATGAAGCCCAACAAATTAGATAAATGAATTATTTTGAGGCAAACCATTATTGCTTGTGATTGCCATGCAAATATGGTCTTTCTTTTTTCTATTTTCCAAAAGAGGCCTAGGGTAAAATATTTGTAGGCTTCCTAATAGTTTTGATAACTATGTATCTATTCTTGATGTTTGATTCTATGTTATGACCTTAACTTTGGAAAACTCATATTTTCAAGATATCATATCACATTGCTCAAGAATTTCTTGGAATTGATTATCTTAAAATGTATAGGTGATCAATCCATTCTTCGTTGACAGGCGAAATAGATCCCTTCTTGGAACTCACCAACTTGCATACTTACGTAGATTATGCCCAACCTAATCCTTGGGTGATCCACCACGTGGTCGAAGAAAAATCAAAGTACAAAGACCTAAATACAAGGTTACTATGGAAATTTAAGTTAAAGGACTAATTATATGCACTATCGTAAGCTAGAAAACTTGCCACTATAGCTATCTAGTACATTCTCTAAGTGGGCTTTCAGTAAACTTTTTCTTTAATAAGAACCTACTAACATATATCTATGTCTAACATAGATTGCCCACGAAATGAAAAAAATATCTAACTCTTTGGAATATATATCGTTAGTGCAATTCTATCTGAATATTAGATGTCATGTCTCATAAAATTCTATGACTTGGAATATTTAAAATCATGACTATAGAGACTTGTTACATGATCAGCCATTATATGCATCTATAGTCATGTATGATTTAAGGGCTTCAACCAAATGCAAGTAAAGATATCATAAATGCATAAGATAAAGATGACCATATTATTAAATATCATTCAATCATGATTGTTACATGGAGTAGTTATAAATGCCGATCTAATTGGCTTGCAAGGCACTATTCTAACAATCATTCACTTACCCTAAAGCCAATTCCCTATAGCCTTAAGTCCATCTTCTCAAGATGTCTTTTAAAGGTATTTTATGTTAGGGTTTAGTCAATAGATATGCCATATTCTCTTATGAGACAACTCTTACTACTCAAATGTCACCTCTGTCAATGATTTCTTGAATCAAGTGATATTACCTCAAAATGTGCTTAGCTTGGTGATTAGATCTTGGCTATTTTCTTGCACAATAGCTCCATTGTTGTCACCATAAAAAAGTATTAGCTTTTATATGCTAGATACTATATCCAACTCCCGAATGAAGCTTTTTATTCAAATACCTTTCTTTGTAGTATCCAATGAAGTAATATATTTTGCATTAGTGGTGGAATCGGTTGTGATGTCTTATTCGAAACTCTTCTAACTTACTGCGTTGCTAGTAAGACAAAATCAAAATCTGAAAAAGGATTTTAGGTCATCTTCATCGGAATGGAAACTACGATCAGAAAATGCTTTAAGTTTTAATTCTCTATTGCCATAGTATATTAGAAACAAGTCCTTAATTCTTCTCAAGTACTTAAGGATTATTTTCACAGCTTTCTAGTGACTGTCACCAAGATTGAATTTCACTTGCATTTGGATTTAATTTGATTCTACATTACATCTCATGAAATGTCTTTCAAATTAATTTCAAATTAAACTTAAATGAATTCCTTCATTTGAATTTTCCTCCAAAACTAATTCCTCACTTTAATTAAATTAACTCTTTAATTTAATTAATTAAATTGACTTAACTCTTGAAGCCATCTAATTTAACTCTTTATGCTAAAAAGTATCAACTTAACTCTTTAACTTGACTAATTAATAGTCATATGACACCAATTAAATTAACTCCTTATTTTACTTGGTCTAATTTAACTTTTTAAATTCTTTTGATCAATAAAACAATTAAATTAATTAAGCTAAAATGACTAAGAATATAGCCAACCAAGTTTCCCCACAAAAATGGTCAAGCTGAATTTTCTAACTCCTTAGAAAATTCCTCCCATCAAATTGAACTTTCTTTAAATTTTTATGTTTGACCAATTAGGTTATCCCATTCATTGGACATGGGATCACAACTTTTGTGATATATTAAATATTGAAATATTCACATTAGTTTGAACTTCTTTAAACTGATATCTTTTTCAATTAATTCTATTAATTGAAGAATACCCAATTTTCATGATTAATGTCTAGCCTCAAACCCTTAAAGCCCAATTAATTGGTTGAAATGAATATACTCTTGGTGAACCATTCTAGCTCTATGCTTGCCATGCAAATACAGTCCTTTTGTTTTCTATCTCCCCGAAAGAGGCCTAAAGCAAGATATTTGCCAATTCCCTAATAACTTCAATAACTATGTTTCTATACCTAATGTTTGATTCCTCTTTTTGATCTCATCTTTGGAAAACTCTTTTCTAAATTGTCGTACTACCTTGGCTAAGAATTTCTTGGAATCAATTATTGTAGAATACAAAAGAGATGCACTCGCCATTCACATTAATGAGGAGATAGATCCCATATTAAATCTCACAAACCTCTATGTCTCAATAGCTCATACGCCATCTCAACCCAGAAGATCCTCTGAATGGTCAAGGAAGAGTTAGGATATAAGAACCCAAACACAATGTTACCATAGATCCTCAAATTAAAGGATTAATTATATGTACTAGCATAAACTGGAGAACTTGCCACTATTGACTTGCCATTTTGACTATCTAGTGTATTCTCCAGGTGAGCCTTCGATAAACTTGTTCTCTAGCAAGCATCCACTAACATGCACCCTTATCTAACATGGATTGCTCGTGAAACGGAGAAATATCCAACTTCTTGGATTTATGTATCATTAGTGCAAGTCTATCTGAATCTTAGATGCCCTGTCTCATAAGATTCTACAACTTACATTATTTAAAATAATGAGCATGTAAGACTTATTTTCGGATCAACTCCTAAAATGCAACCAAGTCCTATAGTCATGTGTGATTTAAGGCCTTCAACCAAATGCTAGTGAAGTAAAATAAGCATAAGATGAAGATGGCCATTTAATATGAATATCATTCAATCAAGAGAATATCACAAGTGAAATAGTTTACATACCAATCTAATTAGCTCTAGGGTACTATTCCAACAATCTACCACATGGCATAAAGCTAATACCCTATAGTCTTAAGGTCCATCTCCTCAAGATATCTTTCAAAGATGTTTTGCGTTAAGGGTTTAGTCAATAGATCTACTATATTATCTTTTGAGGCTATTTTCTCTATTTAGATGTCGCCTCTATCAATGATCTTGCGGATCAAATGATAACACCTCAAAATATTCCTAGACAATGATGAGATGTTGGCATTTTTGCTTGCGTAACCACTGTACTGTTGTCATGAAAGACAACTACAGGCTCAACAATGCTAGGAATTTTATCCAACTCTTAGATGAAGTTTTTCATCCAAACACCTTCTTTTATAGCTTCTGAAGCCATAATATATTCTACCTTAGTGGTAAAATTGACCATGGTGTCTTGTTTGGAATTCTTCCAACTTATTGCACCATTGTTAAGGCAAAATATAAATCCTAAATTGGAATTTAGGTCATCTATATTGGATTGGAAATAAGAATATAAAAACCCCTCGAGTTTCAATTTTCCATTGTCATACACTAAAAATAAATCGTTAGCTTTTCTCAAGTACTTAAGGATTGCTTTTATAGCTTTCTAGTGATGTTCACCAAGATTAGATTGAGAGTGGCTCATAATACTTAGAGTGTGTGCTACATTCAACCTTATACATTGAATGGCATACATTACATTCCCTCTAGCAGACATATAACATATGTGGGACATTCTTTCTTTCTTGTCATCAGTCTTAGGGGCTATAGACTTGGAGAGATGAAGACCATGTCCTATTAGGATGAATCCCTTCTTGAATTCCTTTATACTAAACCTCTTTAATATCTTATCAATGTATAGTATTTGGGAAGGCCCTATCATCCTCTTCGATTTATCTCTATAGATTTCTATTCTAAATATAAAATATGCTTCTCCCAAATCATTTATGGAGAATTATGTATATAACCATGATTTAGTACACTCTAACATTTCTCTCTCATTTCCAATGAGAAGAATGCAATCGACATAAAGCACAACAAGCTGTATACTCCTATTAACCTTCTTGTATACATATAGTTCATACAATTTTTTTATAAAGCCAAATGATTTAACTGCTCTTATCAAAACGTATATTCCAACTTCAGAGTGCCTGTTTAAGTCTATAAATAGACCTTTCAAGTTTTTAAACCATTTACTCACTCCCTTTGGATGTAAAATCTTGTGGTTGCTCTATATAAATTTCTTCATCAATATTTTTACAAAGGAAAATAATTTTCACATCCATTTATCATATCTCATAATCATAATATGCTGCTATGACAAATAAAATCTAAATGGACTTAAGCATAGCTACTAGGGAAAAGGTTTATGTTGGAATAGTGCCCACAAGCCAATTAGATTAGCCTTGTAAACTATTTCATTGTAAGACAATCTTGATTTAATGATATTCATTATATGGCCAACTTATTTTTATGCTCTTTATTTTGTTCATTTGTATTTGGATGAAGCTTATAGATCACAGAAAACTACAGGACTTTGTCATGCATAGGGTGGTGATCATGGAATAAGTCTCACATGATTGTGATCTTAAATCTTTCAAATCATAGGATCTTATGAGAAAGGCGTCTAAGATCTGGTTAGACTTGCACTGACAATGCATGAATTCAAAGGTTGGATATTGCTCCATTTCATGACCAATCCCATATGAGATATAGATGTATGTTAGTAGGTGCTTGTTAGAGAACAAGGCATTAAAGACTTGCCTAGAGAATCCACTAGATAGCTGAACTGGCATGTCAGTAGAGACAAGTTCTCCCGCTTACGCTAGTGCATATTATTAGTCTTTTGACCTAAGGATCCATGGTTGTCTTATGTTTGGCCCTTATGCTTTGACTCTTCCTTGGTTACTTAGTGAGCCACTCAGGTAGAGATTGGACATGAGCTACTGGACATAGATGTTTGTGATATCCAAGAAGGAATCTAAATACTTGTCTTTGTGAAGGACGAGTGTATCTCTTATATGTTCTATAATGATCGATTCCCAAAATTTCTTGCGCAAGGTGGTATGAAAAGTTGAAAAAAGAGTTTTCCAAAGGTGAGGTCACACAAAAAAATTAAACATTAAGAATAGAAGCATAGTATTGAGGCTATTAGGGAGCTAACTAATATCATATCCTAAGCCTCTTTTGGGAGATAGAAAACGGAAAGACCATATTTGCATGGTATGTGTAATGCTAGAATGGTTCTTCAAGAGTATTCATTTCAGCTAATTAGTTGGGCTCCATGGGCTTGAGGTTAGACATTGACTATAGAGATTGGGTACTCTTTAATTAATGAGATTAATTGAATTGCGTCGCTTAGTTAAAGGATTTTAAACTAAAGTGAATATTTGATATTCCAAAGTCACAAAACGTTGTGAACCCATGTCCAATGAATGGTAGAACCTGATGGGTCACACACAAAAGCTAATAAAATGGCCTATTGAAGAAGGTAAATTTTCTAAGAGTTAAAATATTCATGACCAACTTTTGAGGGGGCAAAATTGTTGTCATTATGACTTAATCAATTTAAATGTTAAATTGGTCAAACTAATTTTAGAGTTAAATTAAGATCAATTAATTAAAGGTTAATTAATTGATGTCACATGACTATCAATTGGGAAAAATTAATTTAGGGATTGAGTTAATTTTGACTTGCTTAAAATTTTAAGCGCTTTGACTTAAGAGTTAAGTCAAACGATTATTAATTAAATTAAAGTGTTCAATTAAATTAAGTTGGAGAGATAATTTTAGGGAGAATTATTAAATGAAGAGTTCATTTAATAAGAATTAGAATTTAATTGTAGGACATTTCATTAGATGAAATTTGTGTTTCAATTAAATTCGCTAGTCACAAAGTTAGTGGTTACCTAAGCAAGGGATACTTAGCATCACCTCCCTATGGTAGGTGTCTGACCACTCCTATGTATAGATATAGTGGAGTGGCCGACCATATGGTGTGTGAGGTGTGCACATTTTGTGTGATTTTCTCCCAATAATATTGTGTAGTGAGAATCTAAGTTGTTAGGCTCTCATCACTCTCTTATTCTCCCTCCTCCTTCCACCTCAATATTCCCAGCCTTTCTCCCCTCATTCTCTGTATATTTTCCATCCTTTTTATATAGAATAGGCCATTTATTTGGTGTGTGGACGTTTGCATTAGAGGCAATCTAGTTTGGTTGCTTTTTGCTCTTGATTGGGGCTATTTCTGGCAGCAAAGTTTTTCTTCTGCTAGGAGTACCTCTGGAATTCTGATTGGCCTAAAATTTGGACTGTAAAATATTCAAAAGGTTGAGGAATTTTAGTTAAAATTTTACCCCAAACGGAGAATTCTATCAAAGGAAAAAATGGTGGTGATCCTACTGCATCGGTGAAGAGCCCATTTGACGGTTGGAAAGAGTTTGACTCTTGCTCTTCGTTTTTGCCATCACCAAGGTATTTTACCTTTCCAAATATGAATTTCATTCATACTTTTATCCTTGGGGTTTTTTTTGGACTATTTTTTTTATCTTTTCATGAAATTATTTGGACCCTAGTGCCACACAAACCTATAGTTTCCTCGAAATCAGTACCGGGTCTTCGAGTGTAACCTTTTGCCACTAGTCACGCCTTAAAGATCATAACCTCTCCATCAAATCCTAACATTCACTTACAGATCCACTTGTAACCAATGGGTACAATACCCACTAATAGATCTACCGAAGTCCATACATTGTTAGAGTTCTTGGAGTCCATTTCAAATTTCATAGCATCTAGCCAATATCCTGAATCTATGTCCAATGTAGCTTTCTCATAGGTCTTCGGATCACTATCCAATTGGCCCATCTCATGAAGAAATCTAAATTTTTTGGGCTACTTCTTGATCCAGTCTGACCTGCTCAGAGGTCACGTGTTAGGCTCTTAATATTCATTTGTTTCTACTGCTTGCAGAATGTTTTGTTCATCTTGAAATTCATCAAGTTTAACAACAATGCCATTTCTATCTAAGAGAAATTCATTTTCTAAAGGTGGTGTTCCTTGAAATGAACACTTTTTGTTCTGAGGAATCTTGAAAATAATAACCTAAAGACTCATTTGGGTATCCCAGAAACTTACACAAGGTGGATGTAGCATCCAAATTGTCTACCATTAGCTACTTGACATAAATGGGAGACCCCTAAACTCTTAGAAAATAATAATAAAATCCATTGTCATACCACATTTGATGTGGTGTCATTGGCATCGACTTTAAGGGTACTACATTTAGTAACCTACTGCTATTGTTAAGACGAATCCCTAAAAGGATAAAGACATATCGGTGAAACTCATCATGGAATGTACCATGTCCAATAAGATATAGTTTCTCCTCTCTGCTACTCCATTATGTTGGAGTGTGCCAAATGGAGTCCATTAAGAAAGAATCACATTCTCCTTTAGATCCAAAAATTTGGTACGTAAGTATTCTTTTCCTCGATCTAATTGAACAGATTTAATACTTAGTCCTAATTTCTTTTCTACTTTATTCCCATACTTTTTAAACTTTTCAAAAGATTCAAACTTGTACTTCATAAGATACATATGCCCGAATCGAGTATGATCATTGATGAAGATAATGAAGTATGAAAAACCACCTCTTGCACTAACTTTTGGTGGTCCACAAACATCCCTATAGATCAAATAGAAAGAACTTGTGGTTCACTCTATTTGTCCTACAAAAGAAACCTTGGCAATTTTTTCCTTTAAACAAGATTCATAAGTAGGAAAATCCTCTATGCCGCTAATATTTAATGCTTCGAGAACTTTTAACTTGTTCATCCTATTTTTGGAAATATGTCCAAGCCTTGCATGCCACAATATACCATCTTCTTGGATATCTAATTTTCTTTTACTTTGTTAAATGTGCATGAATGATGGGTGAGAATCCAAAATGAATAATCTATTGTTTAATATACCTTGAGCAATTAGAGAACCATTATTTAGTGCCTTCAAATTCCCTTTAGATATAGAAAAATCAAGCCCTTCATTATCTAAAATAGGAATAAAAATACTATTCTTAACAAGATTAGGTACAAAAAAGCAAGGATCAAGTACAATAAAAGATTTCCCTAAGTCTAACTTGAGACGCCCTTGACTTCGGCTGTAACCTTTGCTCTATTGCCTAAGCATAGGACCATATTCCCATCATTGAGACTTTTTATTCTTTCCATCCCTTGTAAAGTGAGAACCACATGCAGTATCAAATACCTATGAAAAAAAATTCATCATTAAATACATTTCGATATGGTACATAACCTTCCCAAAGGTTGCAAGATACTTCTGCAATTTATCTTCCAATAGCCTTTCTCGCCACAATAGAAACAAGGTGCATCAATTTTGGTGTCATTTTTCTTCTTAACTCCACCTGAGGCCTTTAATGGTTGCTTTCCCTTATAGGAACTTTTCTTCCTTTTACCTCTCTTTCTAGTGCCCCTATGGCCCTTAGATTTGCAAGAAAAAACAAACGTCAAAGGTTTCTCTTTATTCATAGTTACCTTGGTAGTCACCAACATATTGACCAATTTGTTAATCTCCATCTCTTGTTTTGACATATTGAAGTTCATAATGAATTGATCAAAGGATCTAAGTAATGATTGAAAGATCAAATCTATATAGAACTCATTATCTATAACCACATCCAATTGAGCAAGTTTCTCAATGAGACCGTTCATCTTAATGCCATGATCATGGACACTTGAGTCTTCATTCATTCAAGTCTCAAAGAGTTCCTTAGATAATGAAAACCTTTCATGTTTAATTTGCACACCATGCAACTCTTGTAAGCGCAAATGAATCTTATTAGCTGATTTTATGTGCTCATAAGACTTTTAGAGCTTGTTGGACATAAAAGCCATTATGAGGCATCGTATTTGCAAATCATCATCTACCCACTTCATGAACAATTCACATACCTCATTATCGACATCATTGCCTATGGTGTCCAATGGACTTTGAGTAAACACATATATCTCTTTTTCAGAATCAAGAATAATCTTGAGGTTTCTAAGCCAATCATGGAAGTTTAGCTCGATTAGCTTATTAGTTTTCAAAATCACATTGAATGAATTCTTAGCCATTTTTATTTTGAGATTTCAAAAATCTACAAAAATGAAAAAGAGAGTATTAGCATGTGATTGAATATTGATATTGAAAACATGTTCATGGAATTTCTAGCATGTTTTTCTCCTACTATTTTATCAAATTCCTCACCCCCTTAAGGAATTCGAGAAATCTTATTTCCTAGTGAGAATAAGCCCCAAAAAAACTTGTAGTGGACCTACAACTTCTGAGATATCCACAAATAATCCCAAGGTAAGCAACTTTTGCTAATTGCATCTCTATACAACATTTGATCTATTTTACCTCACTTTTCATGTATATCTACAACTCTTGCGACATCTACACTACTAAGTGTGAAGTCGAGACTACCAATCAATCTTTGATTTGAAACCTCATTATGGCATTCCACAACTTGAGATAATGTATAGAGCCTCAAATCAAAGGTGCATTATATTCTAAGTATGTGAACATAGCTTTCCACCATAAACATGGCCCACGACTTATGAGATATCATGCAAATTTTGTAGCATAACATGTCACGTACTATTAGTAGAACGCATGGATTAATTAAAACTCTTTTTAATTTGTATCAATTTTGACTTAATATTTTGAAAGCACTTAGACTATTCTACATAGAGGGATTTTCTTACTTGCAAATATCTTACCAATTTTATCTTCTCTTTTTTAGGTTTTTTATATCATAACTATGTATCTCATACATCAATAGGATAAAGAAAGCATAAATAAATAAATGCAACTAGCATACTTCTAAGGTGGGATGACCATGAGCCTTAACCAAGTAGTGCACTTTAGAACCATAGGTGCACTACTTTGTTGATTTTAAGTAGGTTGATTAAAATTAGCTATTACATAACTGTATCCCATGCATTCATAGGTCTTCATGCCTTCAATGGTCTTTTTATCTCCTTGAAATAATTACATGAGAGACGAAATCCTCACTCTTGGCGATTCTACTTTCATAATATTTACAAGACAAAAGTTAATAGGCATGTAAGTCCCAATTTAATACAACCCTTTTCACAACTTGAAACAAATAAAATCAATATTAAAGGCTCATGTTCATCTTTATTCATTCATCAATCATTCAATAATTAAATGAATAATAAATAAGAATTGACATTCAATTCAACAAATTAAATGCTTATCTTATATAAAATTAATTAACTAGCAAAAATAGGCCTAAAAATTATGCATCTCATTTTTGCACAAAATTGAAGATTACTTTGAACAAAATTTTAAAAGCATTCAAAAATATCAAACATAATTTTGAGAACTTGCACAACATTTGTACATCTAATTAGCATGAATTGGAATTAGTTTTGAGCACAAAACAACACAAATCAAGCCTCATAACCCATTCAAGCCACAAACGGGTGCTGCTACTCAGCTAGGCCAGACACTCATGCGGCAGGCACATATATAGCCATGCACGGCTGCTGCCCTATTTTGACTTTGGACTGAGTTAAGGCCATTTTTGGCCTAGTTTTGTGCACCAAAAATTTAAGGACACTTCCTCAACACTAATTCACACATAAGAGATGAACTTCCATATTTTAAACACCTTTTAGAAGTGAAAATTCAAGTGCTCAAACATGCTTCAAAAATCAAGTTCAAGTAAGAATCAACATTCTTTAAAATCTTCAATCAAACTCCAATCAAATTGGATTCAAAAATGACCAAACCACATTAAGGCCAAATTAAACATGTGAAATCACCATATAACATAGATCAATGCAAAATCAACATTTATCATAGTCATCTACGAATTAAAATTATATATACTAATGTTTGAATCATAATTTAAAACACATATTAGCATATTTCAATTTATCAACAAATGAGCCACAAGCAACATCAATCAAACACTCAAATCCATGAATTAAATCAATTATTTGGTGATATAGACCAATTTATCACGTGAATCAATCAAACAAAATCCAAATTAAAGCATGAATTAGGCTCCAATACCACTTGAAGTAAGGGATAGCCCAAGGATTCAATTATAAAACCAAATATAGTTTAAATAAAACTTATTTTTCTCCAAATAAAAGGATCTAATAATACAATTAAAGTGGATTTAATGACATAAAACTAACCTTGGATGCTTAATCCAAGGAAGATGCTGATGACAACCATGAACTCTTCAAAACTGTCAATCCACGCACAGCAGGGATTCACCAACCATTGACGCAGAAAACCAACTCCAAATAGGCTGAAAATTTGCAGCAATCTATTTAACACAGTTTAGAATTGATAATTAAAATTTCAGCCAAATCCAAACATGGCAAGGCATCCTAATCAGTCTCCAAAGTCACTGCACAGCAGTAGATATCTTCAAGAGCAAAGCTCCCCAAGTGTGAAGCCTCTAATGTTATGATCCACACTCCCAAGGAGAGCTCCAATAAAACTCCAATCAGCTAGAGAACTAGAGGAAGAAGAAGAGAGGGAGGGCCAAAAATGTGGAGAGAATGGTGAGGATTGTGTGAAACTTCAACATATGAGTGGATCGCACCTTTTTGAAGGGAAAAATGGAATCTGGCTACTTGCTTACTAATCTTACAAATGGCTAGCCACCTCACTCTATTTATAGTATGGGAGGTGTGATGCAAGCTGGCATCACACTCTCCATGAGGTGGTTCGCCAAGTTGGCAATTCACTTGCACATGAAATGTGAATTTCACTTGCAATTGGATTTAATTTGAATCTACATTTCATCTCATGAAATGTCTTTCAAATTAATTCCAAATTAAACTTAAATGAACTCCTTCATATGAATTTTCCTCCAAAATTAATTCCTCGTATTAATTAAATTAACTTAACTCTTTAAGTCATCTAACTTAACTCTATAAGTTAGAAAGTGTCAACTTAACTCTTTAAATTAACTTGCTAATTAATAGTTATATTGCACCAATTAAATTAACGACTCCATTTAATTGGTCTAATTTAACTTTTTAAATTCTTTTGATCAGTTTAACAATTAAATTAACTAAGCTAAAATGAGTAAGTAATTAGCCAACACTTTTATGTGTGACCGATTAGGTTCTCCCATTTATTGGACATGGGATCACAACTTCTATGACATATTGAATATTGAAATATTCACATTAATTTAAACTCCTTTAAACCAATAACTTTTTCAATTAATCTCTATTAATTTAGGAATACCCAATCTCTATAGTTGATGTCTAGCCTCAAGCCCATGGAGCAAACTAATTGGTTGAAATAAATATACTCTTGGTGAACCATTATAGCTCTATGCTTGCCATGCAAATACTATCCTTTCATTTCCTATCTCCCAAAATATGCCTATAGTAAGATATTTGTCAGTTCCCTAATAGCCTCAATAACTTTATTTCTATTCCCAATGTTCGATTCCTCTTTACGATATCATCTTTGGAAAACTCTTTTTCTAAATTATCATACTGCCTTGGCTAAGGATTTCTTAGAATTAATCATTATAAAATATATAGGAGATGTACTAACCTTTCACAATGACAAAGAGATGGATCCCATCTTAGATCTTACAAACCTCCATGTCTAAGTAGCTCTAGCCCATCTCAACCCAGAAAACCCATTACATGGTCAAGGAAGAGGCAAGGAATAAGGACCCAAACACAAGATTACCACGGATTCTTAGGTCAAAGGACTAATTATATGTACTAGCATAAGCTAGAGAACTTTCCACTTCAACTATCTAATGTATTCTCCGTGTGAGCCTTCAGTGAACTTGTTCTTTAATAAGCATCCACTAACATACACCTATATTTAATGTGGATTGCTTATGAAGCGGAGCGATATCCAACTCCTTGTATTTATGCATCAGTACTGCAAGTCTATCCAAATCTTATATGCCTAGCCTCATAAGATTCTACGACTTTGAATATTTAAAAGCATGATCATGTTAGATTTATTTCATGTGGGATTTAAGGGTTTCAACTAAATGCTAGTGAAGCAAATTTTGCATAAGATGAAAATGGCCATTTAATATGAATATCATTCAATCAAGATTATATCACAAGTGAAATAGTTTACTTGTCAATCTAATTTGCTGTAAAGTACTATTCCAACAAGTTGTACCCTTTTGTGTATCACAAGCATAACTAGCACCACACAAATTACATTTAGTCGTAGGACCAATGCCTAAGGTCTAAGTCTAAAGGGTTTCCTCTTACTCGTATCATCATTAGCATTGTCATCAACAAAAGTTTCTCCAACCTTTATTTTCTTATTAGACTTAGGAACCTAGGCTTTAGCTTGTGCCTCACTCTTTTGCATTGAAGACCTCATAGATTCTGCATTTTCAACAATGTTTCTCTCACTCTCTTAGGTATTATCCATCTGTACATGTAAGAATTAAGATAACATAAATATAGATGATAAGATAAATGCATTTTTAAGAAGAAGAAACTACTAAGATATAAGTAAGAGAACATTCCACATTTAACCTCTTAGTTTGAAATAGTCAATTTATTTGAAATAAACATCAAGAATAATCAAAAATTGATTAACTTAGTATTATCGCACTTTAAGTGTAAAATTTCAGTTCAAGAGAAAGGGAAAAATTGTGTGGCCCAATTAAACCATGAACACAACACACTCCTAACATAAACACCTTATAATTACAACTAAAGTGTCTCCCAAGTGTAGTGTGTAAAAACTATTGAACTAAGAACCAATACGTTTTGAATGCACTCAACTTATTCTTTGTTCAAAAAAATCAAAATAAGAAAAATAGGAAAATAAAATCCTAAAAGAAATATAAAATAATTTAGAATATCAATCCATTAGCAATGTGCAAAGTATAAGAGCATAGGCATAGTTTGATGAAATTGTAATGTCATCTTCTTACCTATCAGATATTTTCAGTTCCAATAAAAGGTTCTCTCATTACAAATATCATTTAGTTTCAATTACTTACCTCAGACATTGTAGTTGAAAGGTAGCAACAACGTGGTGGACAAGGCGTGAAGCGTGTGGTTTAGCTTTGGTTGGGTTAAGGATAACAGTAGTGACTTAGAGAAGAGAGAATAAAAGTATAAGGGTATAGAAACTAAGTTGATAAACGATGGGAGGATTAATAGTAAGGGATTCAATTAAGTTAAAAATTAGGCTTGATGGGAGGGAAATAAGTTAAAAAAAAGGTGGGACATTTTTGGTAAAACATTGAAAATAGGGATTTTAGTAATATATTATCGATTAGGGTTAGATTGGTCTAGTTTTGACTTTGCCAACCAAAAGTCAAACCAAACCATTTGGTTTTTCAATTTTTAAACCAAGAAAACCAATTTAATCAATTTTTTGTTGATTTTTGGTATTTTTAGCTGATTTAATCGATTTTGTTCTGATAGGTTTAGTTTTGAACACCTTTAAATGTCATGATAAATAATCCCAAGAACTTATTGATAATGTCAAAATTGATGATTGAAGCTATGAGAACTATAAGTTTCAATAATAAAGTGGTCACCTTGCTGCAAAGAAAGATGATTCGAGTGAACATCAAACCCTAGCTTTCCCATTATTAATATATAAAAATTCCTTGTCTTTGGTAATTATAATGTAATCCAAGAAACAAAATCCCCTTCGTGAATTCTCTTATGCACCTTCTTTGGATCGTAACATTTTACACAACATTTGCTAGAAAAGATTGCCATTTTAGGCCACACACTCCTTGCCAAACTTGATAACATTCTTTGTATTAGGGCGCTATAACAAGATAGATAGGAAAGAAGAATAGACACAATTTGGCCTTGGCGCACCTAAAATTTTATTTGGACCATTATTGATGCTAGTTAAAACTAGAATAATAGGACATACCTTCTACCAGTTGAAGGCAAGAGTAGCATTAAGATCCAATAATTAAAATTTTAAAAGCTTAAATTAACTAGGCTACTCAAGCAACCAAGGATGTAAACATGCTATAGATCTGGATTTGGCAAAAGGAATACCTTGATAAGCAAATTTCCAAGGCGATAATGGTGAACTCTTCACCAATCCAAAATCTACCAAAAATTAGCACAGTGGAGTAATAGCAACTTTTGTCTGGCTTTGAGATCTCCAAAATTCACAAAATTAAATTTAGATTTTCTATACTCAATGATGAAGATTTGTGAAAAATCTAGATCAAAACTCAATATGGATCTGCTCAAAAATATTTGCCAAAATCGCTGCTTTGCATAGTAGATCTCCAAGGTAAGTAAACTAAATGTTTTACCTATATTGTAATGATCCACACACCAATTGAACTTTCAATTCCTCCTCAATTTTAGTTCAAGAAAGAGAGGAGAAAAGATATGGTGGTGGCCAATTTTGAGGTTGAGAGAAAAAGAGAAAGCAATACTTCAACTTTTGAGATAATGCTTAGAGAAAGGTTTTTTGGAGGGAAATGCAAAGAATCTAATTCTTCACACAAATTGTGCAAGTGCTAAATCCTCTCACCTTTATATCTATATATAGATATAGGATGGTGTGATACCAAGGTGCCATCACACCTTTCTCAAGGGGGGGGGGGCTACTTGCAAGCTTAGGTGGCAAATTTAAATTCAAATCTCATTTAAATTTCATGTGCATTTCAACTTTATTTGGAATCTAATTTCAAATTAATTAAAATGCTAATTCAAATGAACTCTTCATTTGAATTTTTCATCAAAAATATATTTTTCTCATTAATTAAATTAATTAATTAATCTTTGACTTAATATTTAAGTCAACAAGCTTAACTCTTAAGCTTAATTTTGTTAACTTAACTCTTTAAGTTAACTTAACCAATTGATGATTATTTTGGCACCAAATAATTAACTCATTAACTATTGGTCTAATTTAACTCCTTAAATTAATTGATTAATTTAACACTTAAATTAATCAAGCCAAAATTCTCCATAAAATTGATCACCTCAAAAATCAGTCCTCTAGAAGTGAATATTCTAACACTTGGAAAATTTCTCCATCAATTAGAAAGTTAATTAGATTTTGTGTGTGACCAAATAGGTTCTACCATTCATTTGATATGGGCTCACAACTCCTTCTGATTTTTGAATATCTTATATTTATTTTAGTTTAAAACACTTTTAAACTAATCGACTCAGTTCAATTAATCTAATTAATTGAAGAGTACCCAATCTCCATTGTCAATGTCCAACCTCAAGCCCATGGAGCTCAAATAATTGGCTAAAATGAATGCTCTTAGAAAACCATTATAGCTCTACACATACCATTCAAATATGGTTCTTCCGTCTCTTATCTTTCAAAAGAGGCCAAAGGTAAGATATTTGTCAGCTCCCTAATAGCATTGATACTATATCTCTATTCTCAATGTTGAATTCCATTGTGTGACCTCATCTTTGAAAAACTAGTTTCCCAAATTGTCACACCACCTTGCGCAAGGATTTCTTGGAATCAATCATTATAGAATATATAGGAGATGCATTCCCCCTTCATTAAAGCAAAGAGTTGGATTCCATCTTGCATCTCACAAACCTTCTTGCCAAGTAGCTCATACCCAATTTCAATCCAAAAGACCCATTAGATGGTCAAGGAAGAGTTAAAGTATGAGGACCAAATACAAAGTTACCATGGATCCTTAGGTCAGAGGACTAATAATGTGCACTAGCATAAGTAAGAGAATTAGCCACTACCAACTTACTATTACAGCTATCTAATAGACTCTTTGATGGGTCTTCAATGCCTTGTTCTCTAACAAGCACCCATTAACATGCACCTGTATCTCATACAATTGCTCATGGAATAGAGCAATATCCAATTCTTAGATTTATGCTTCATTAGTGTAAGTTTATTTAGATGTTAAATGCTCCGTCTCTTAAGATCTTCTAACTTAGAAGATTTGAGATCATGACCATGTAAGACTTATTCTATGGTCATCAAACCAAGTCCCATATTTATGAGCCATCTAAAGGCTTCATCCAAATTTCGGGAAATAATATAAAGTATAAGATGAAAATGGCCATATAAAGAATATCATTCAATCAAAATTGTAACATGAGTGAAATAATTTATAAGGCCAATCAAATTAGCTTGCGAGGTACTATTCCAACAATCTCCCATTTGCCCTAAAGTCAATTTCCCATGGCCGTGAGTCCCATCTTCTCAAGATGTCCTTCAAAGACCATTTGCTTTTTGGGGTTTAGTTAGTGTTTTTGCTAAATTCTTTTTTGAGGCAACTTTATCCACCTAGTTGTTACCTATACCAATTGATATCATATATTAAATAATAGCGCATTTATTATATATGAATCACTGATGAGATCTTAGCTTAAGCCCTAAATTGTCTTCCAAAGACAATTGTAAGCTCATGCACACTAGGCACCACATCCAATACTTAAATGAATATTTTGTCTAGATATTTTCCTTTGTGGTTTCCAAAACCACAATGTATTTTACTTTAGTGGTTATCTAGGCCATGGTGTCTTGTTGGAACTGTTATAACACACTATGCCACTATTAAGGCAAAATATGTATCCATAAGTGGATATTAGGTCATCTATATTGGATTGAAAACTAAAATCTAAAAACTCTAAGAGTTTTAATTTTCTATTACCATATACTAAAAACAAGTCTTCAATCCTTCTCAAGTATTTAAGGAATGTTTTAACGGCCTTTTAGTGATATTCATCGAGATTAGATTGGAACCTATTCATCATGCTTAGCAAGTGTGCCACATCTGGCTTTGTACATTGAACGACATATAATTATACTCCATATAGTGAACGCATAAGGTACATAGGACATTCTATGTCTCTCATTGTTAGTGTAAGGGGCTATAGACTTAGAGAGATGAACATCATGGCCCAAAAAGAGGAATACTCTCTTGAATTTTTCCATACTAAATCTCTTTAGTATCTTGTCAATGTACGTTATTTGAGAAAGCCCCAATATCCTTCCTAATCTATCTCTATAGATATGTAATTCCCAATACGTAGGATGCTTTTTCCAAATTCTTTTTGGAGAATTATGTAGATAACCATGCTTTAGTACACTCTGACATTTCTTTTCCATTCTTAATGAGAAGAATGTCACTAACATAAAGCACAATAAACTGTATACTGTTCCTACTAGCCTTTATGTCCAAACAAAGTTTGTATCCCTTTTTGACAAAACCAGACAATTTGACTATCTTATCAAAAATGTATGTTCCAAGTTTAAGACACTAATTCGAGTTCATAAATGGATTTTTGGAGTTTGCAAACTTTTTGCTCACTCTCTTTGGATGCAAAACCTTATGGTTGCTCCATATAATTTTCTTCTTCAATGTTTCCATTGAGGAAAGCAATTTTTACATCTAATTGTCATATCTCATAGTCATAATATATAACTATGGCAAGTAAAATCCAAATAAACTTAAGAGCATTGCATTTGGCGCAAAGGTTTTCTCAAAATCAATACCAGGTCTTTGAGTGTAATCCTTTACCACTAGCCGCACCTTAAAGGTTATCACCTCTCCATTAACTCCTAGCTTTCACTTATAGATCCACTTGCAACCAACAAGAACTATCCCTCTAATAAATCTACCAAAATCTATACTTTATTGGAATACGTAGAGTTTATTTTAGATTTTATGGTATCTAGCCAATGTCCTAAGTCTATGTCCAACATAGCTTCCTTATAGGTCTTCGAATTATTATTTGATTGGCCCATTTCATAAAGAAATCTGAACTTTTCTAGTTGTTTCTTGATTTGGTTCAACCTTCTTAGAGGTTGTGTGTAAAGTTTTTTTTATATTTATTTGTTTCTACTGCTTGTGGAATTTGATGGTCATCTTAAACTTCACTAAGTTCATTTACAACGCCTTATCTATCTCATAGTAATTTCTTTTCCAAAAAAATGGTGTTCGTTAAAACAAACACATTTTATTCTAATGGATCATAAAACTAATAATCCATAGACTCTCTTAGATAGCCCACAAACTTGCACAAGGTGGATCTGTTATCCAACTTATCTCCCACTATCCATCTTACGTGAGCAAGAGATCCCAAAACCTTTAGATAATGGCAAGAGAACACTTCACCATGCCACATCTCATGCAACGTCTTTAGCACCAATTTTGAAGATACTACACTTAGTAACTTTGCTGTCGTCTATAAGGCATATCCCCTAAAAGGATGTATGCTCATAAAAGAAGGTTATCATAAAGTGTACCATGTCCAAAAAGGTACGATTTCTTCTCTTAGCTACTCCATTATGTTAGGGTATGCCGGATGGAGTCCATTGTGAGAGAATCTTATTCTCTTTTAGATAATCCAAGAATTTGGTACTTAAGTATTCTCCCACTCAATTTGATCAAAGAGCTTTAATACTAAGTGCCAATTACTTTTCCACTTCATTCCTATACTCTTTGAACTTTTTAAAAGCTTCAAACTTGTAATTTATAAGATATACATGTCTGAACCAATAATGATCATCGTTGAAGATAATAAAGTAAAAATAGCTTCCTCTTCTACTAACTCTTAGTGGTCCAGAAACATTTATATAGATCAAATTAAATGGGTTTATGGAGTGCTTCGTTTGTCCTACAAAAGAAGTTTTGGTCATTTCTCCCTTTAAACAAGATTCACAAGTAGGAAAGTTCTCAATGCCACTAACACTTAGTACTTTGAGAGCTTCTGACTTGCTCATCTTATTCTTTGAGATATGCTCAAGTCTTGTATGCCATAGAATATCATCTTCTTGGATATCTAATTTTCTTAGTTTGTTGAAAGTACATTAGTGATGGTTAAGAACCCAATACATACAATATTTTGTTAATTGTACCATAAGCAAGTAAAGAACTCATTCTTTAATACCTTCAATCTCCCATTTAATGCAAAAAGATCAAATCCTTTGCTATCCAAAATGAGAATTGAAATATTGTTCTCAAAAATATATAGTACATTATAACAAAGGTCCGATACAAGTATGGAATTCTCTAAATCTAACTTATTATACGCTTTTAACTTCAGTCACAAGTCTTACTTCTTAGCCAAGGTAATGGATCATATCCACATCACTTAGTTTTTTTTTTTTCTTATTCTTTGTAACAACTTACAAAAAAGAACAACATGTGATATCATATATCGATGAGGAAGAATATATCCTAAATGCACTTCAATAAAATAAAAAACTATCTTAAGGGTTGCAAGGTATCCCTTGCGAATAGCTTCCAATGGCCTATCTAGCTAGAGTAGAAACAAATAATATCAACTATTTTCTTTATAATCCTCTTGACTCCTTTGAATGTCTTTAATGGTTGTTTTCCTTTAGAGGAATAACCTTTCTTCCTTTTACCTCCCTATCTAGCACCCCAGGGCCCATAGACTTGGAAGAGGAAACAAATGTCAAAGGTTTGTCCTTGTCTATTAGAATAATGCTCTACAAGCCAATGCGATTGGCCTTGTATATATTATTTCTATGTAAAATAATCTTGATTGAATAATATTCTTAATATGGTTATCTTCATCTTATGCTTAGTTTTACTTCACTTATATTTGGATAAAGCCTTTAAATCACCCATGACTATGGGACTTGGTTTGATAACCATGGAATAAGTCTTACATGATCATGATCTAAAATCTTCCAAGTCATCAAATCTTATGAGACGGGGCATTTAAGATCTGGATAAACTTGCACTAACAATACATAAATTCAAGGGTTGGAAATTATTCTGTTCCATGGACAACTATATGAGATAAGATTAGGGAACAAGGCATTAAAGACTCATTGGAGAATCCACTACATAGCTATAGTGGCAAGTCGGTAGTAGCATGTTTCCCTACTTACGCTAGTGCATATTATTAGTCCTTTGACCTGATGACCCATGGTAAAATTGTGTTTGGTCCTCATGCTTTAACTCTTCCTTAACCATTAAGCATGTCTTTCATGTTGGGATTGGGTATGAGCCACTTGGCAAAGAGGTTTGTGAGATCCAAGATGGAATCTATCTCCTCGTCATTATGAAAGGCAAGTGCATCTCCTATGTATTTTATAATAATTGATTCCCAGAATCCTTGTGCAAGGTGATGTGACTATTTAGAAAAGGACTTTTTCAAAGGTGAGGTCGCATAACATGATCAAACATTGAGAATAGAGACATAGAATCAAGGCTATTAAGGAGCAGACAAATATCTTACCCTAGGCCTCTTTCAATAGATAGGAAACAAAAGGACCATATTTGCATGGCACACATAAAGCAATGCTGGTTCTCTAGAATATTCATTTCAACCAAGTGCTTGGGCTTCATGGGCTTGAGGTTGGACATCAACCATAAAGATTGAATACTCTTCAATTAATGAGATTAATTGAATTCAATCAACTAGTTTAAAAGGAGTCTTAAACTAAAATAAATATAAGATATTCAAAGGTCACAAGGAGTTGTGAGCCTAAGTCCAATAAATGGTAAAACTTATTAGGCCACACACAAAATTCAATTAGTTTCCCAATTAATAGAGAGAATTTTCTAAGGCATTAGAAAATCAACTCTTAATGGACTGATTTTTAGTTACTAAGTTTGAAGGTCAATTTTAGCTTGATTAATTTAAGTGTTAAATTAATAAAATAATTTAAGGAGTTGAATTAGACCAATAATTAAGGAGTTAGTTATTTGGTACTAACATGACCATCAATTGGTCAAGTTAACTTAAAGAGTTAACAAAATTAAGCTTAAGGAGTTAAGCTAGTTTGACTTAATGAGTTAAGTCAAAAGAGAATTAATTAAATTAAAGAGTTTAGTTTAATTAATTGGAAAGAATGAATTTTGAATTGAAAATTCTAATAAGATTTGAATTAGCATCTTAATTAATATGAAATGAGCTTCCAAATGTAATTAAGATGCAAATGAAATTCAAATGAGATTTAGATTTACATTTGTTACATGGGTAACCCCACTTTCCCCTTCCCCCCACCCCTCACTCATGCAATGCCAACTTGGCATCACACATTTTTAGTATCTATATATAGATATAGAGAGAGAGAAATTTCCAGATATATCATATTTGGTGTGAAGAATTAGATTCTTCCCTCTCGCCCTCTAAAACCTATTGCAAGCAAGCTTTCATGTGTTGAAAGCTTTGCTCTCTTCTTCTTCTTCCCTACAAAAATCAATCTCCACCATTATTGAATCTATGGTCTTAATCCAGATTATATACTAGAGATTTAGGAAGATCTCATTGGTGTGTAGATCATTACAATAGAGGCAAGGCATTTGACTTGCTTGTTTTTGGAGATCCACCTGCATAAAGTCCAGTTTGGAGAATTTATCCAGGGAGTTCCAGATCGCCTTTTGACCCTAAAATTTTATTAATATTTCATCAAGGTGTTTTAAAAATTTTGATATTTTTTTGGAATTTTTGGAGGAGATTTGATAGGGCGATTGTCGCACTCTTCTAGCTATGCCAATTTCAGGCAGTTTCTGGACTAGTGAAGAATTCACCTACTACTCCTCGAATTTTTCTTTTCAAGGCAATGCTCTCACCACATCTAAATCCCTAGCATGATTAGGTCCTTTTTATACTTGTAAGCACTAGTTAATTTCATGATTTGAAGTTTTGATAATTGGATCTTAGTGCCTTACTTTCTTTCAAGTGGTATCGGAGCTTAAATCATGCTTAGATTTGGATTTTATTTGATTGATTGATTCATGTGATGGATTAACATAGATCACCAAATTCTTGATTCTACTGATGGATTGGATTATTTGGATGATATTTTGTGTGGCTCCTTAATTGATTAATTAAAAGCATGCTATTATGTGATTTAAGTGTTAATTCATGTAATTAATATGTTTTAATTTATAGTGATTAATGTTGAATGGTGATTTGGAATTATTTGATGTTATATGATGATATAGCATGGTGATGATTGATCAAAACAATTTTGGCCATCTTTGGATCCAATTGGATTGGAGTTTGGTTGGAGATTTTTGAAGAATTTGATTCTCACTTAGACTTGAATTTTTGAAGCACATTTGAGAACTTTAATTTTCAGTTTTAAAATGAGTTTGAGATCTGAAAATTGGTCCATAACATGTGATTTAATATTTAGAATATGTTCTAAAATTTTTGGTGCATAAAAATAGAGCTAAAAAATGGCTTACTAACCTTTGACCCCAAAACAGGGGCTACCAACTAACTTTGGGCAAGCTATTAGGGTAATGGCTTTGCCCAGTGCCATGCCAAGCTAGGCCAGTAGTGCCCAATTAAGGGTTGGGTATGTTTTGAGCCAATGTTTTAGCTCCTTAAGTGGCTAAAATAGTGTTAAATCATATGTTATGGATGCACAAGTATTGTGCAAGTCCTCAAAATAACGTTTGACATTTTTTTTTGCTTCTTAAAACTTGTCAAAGTTGATCTCCAACTTGTGGCATAAATATTATGATTGACCAATTATTTGTTTATGAGATAAGTATTTAATTGTTGAAACTAATTGTTAATTCTAGATTCATTCATCATTTATTTAATTGAGATAAGTATTTAATTGTTGAAACTAATTGTTAATTCTAGATTTATTTATAGTTCATTTAATTGTTAAATAAATGATGAATGAATGGGGATGATCATGACCTTTAATAATGATTTTGTTTATTTCAAGTTGTTGAAATGGGTTGTATTAAACGGTGCTTGAATGCCTTTTGTTCTATTTTGTAAAAGTTATGAGAGTAGAATCACTAAGAATGAAGTTTTTTTTTTCACTTGTAAAAGTAGCAATGAGGAAAGAGGATCCAAGGAGGCTTGAAGACTCATGAATGTATGGGATACACTCATGTAATAGTTTTTTTAATCAACCTACTCCAAATTAATAGTGTTATGCGCCTATGGCTCTAAGTGTATCACTTGGTTAGGCTCATGGTCATCCCACCCTAAGAGCATGCTAGGCGCATTTACTTATTTACATTTTTCATATCTTATCAATATATGAGATACATAATTAGGATGTAGAGAACCTAAATAAAAAGATAAAAATGATGAGATCTTTGTAAACAAAAACCCTCCACTTAGAATGTCTACGTATTTTTTTTTCAAATATTAAGTCCTAATGGATACAAATTAAAAGAGTTTTAATTAATCCAAGCTTTCTATCAATAGTGTATGCCATGATGATGCTACCAATTCTATGTTATGGCACTTATAAATAGGAGTCACACTTAGGAGAAAAGTTGTGAGCTGATGACGAGAGACATATAATGTCCCATATACCTTATACATCCACTACATAGAGCATAATTGCATGCGGTTCAATGAACATGACCGAATGTGCCACACTTGCTAAGTGTTATGAGTAGGTTCCAATCCGATCCCGATGAATGTCATTGAAAGGCCATTAAAGCAATCCTTGAGAAAACTATAGACTTGTTTTTAGTATACAGCAATGGAGAATTGAAGCTCGTGTAGTTTTCATATTTTAGTTTTCAATCTAATGTAGATGACCTAATGTCCACTTTTAGATACATATTTCACCTTAATGACGGCATAGTGTGTTAGAAGAGTTCCAACTAGACACCATGGCCTAGATAACCACTAAGGTGAAGTACTTTGTGGTTTTGAAAACTATAAAGAAAAGTGTTTGGATAAAAACTTCATCCAAGCATTGGATATAGTGCCAGCATGCATGAGCCTATGATTATCTTTGGAAGATAATTTAGGACTTGAGCCAAGATCTCATCAGTGATCCAAACACATTAAATGCATTATCATTTGATATATGATATCAATTAATAGAGGTGACAACTGAGTAGATAAAGTTACTTCAAAAGAGAATATAGCAGAACCATTGTTCAAACCCCTAAAAGCTAAAGGTTTTTAGAAGATATCTTATGAAGATGAGTCTTATGGCTATGGGGTATTGGCTTTAGGGCAAGTGGAGATTATTGGAATAGTGCTCTGCAAGCCAATGAGATTAGCCTTGTATATACTATTTTCTTGTAAAACAATCTTGATTAAATGATATTCTTAATATGGCTATCTTCATCTTATGCTTAGTTTTACTTCACTCCCATTTGAATGAAGCCAGTAGATCACCTATGACTATGGGACTTGGTTTGATGACCAAGGAATATGTTGCACATAATTATGATCTTAAATCTTCCAAATTATAAGATCTTATGAGGCGAGTCATCTAAGATCTAGATAGACTTGCACTAAAATGCATAAATCCAAGGGTTGAAGATTGCTCCATTCTTTGAGCAACTGTATGAGATATAGGTACTTGTTAAGGAACAAGGCACTAAAGACCCATCAGAAAATCTACTAGACAGCCGTAGTGGCAAGTTCCCCTACTTATGTCAGTGCATATTATTAGTCCTTTAACCTAAGGATCCATGATAAACTTGTGTCCGGTCCTTATGCTTTAACTTTTTCTTGACCACTTAATGGGTCTTTCAAGTTGAGATTAGGTATGAGCTACTGAGCATAGAGGTTTGCAAGCTTCAAGATGGAATTCGTATCCTCACTGTTGTGAAAAGCGAGTGCATCTCCTATGCATTCTATAATGATCGATTCCCAGAAATTCTTGCACAAAGTGGTTTGTTACTTTGGAAAATGAGTTTTCCAAATGTGAGGTCACACAATGAGATTGAACATTAAGAATAAAGATATAGTATTGAGATTATTAGGGAGCTGACAAATTTATTGCCCTAAGCCTCTTTTAGGAGATAGCAGACAAAAGGACCATACTTACATGGCATGCGTAAAGCAATGATGGTTATGCAGAATATTCATTTAGGCCAAGTAGTTGGGCTCCATGGGCTTGAGGTTGGACATCAACCATGGAGATTAGGTACTCTTCAATTAATGAGATTAATTGAATTGAGTCGACTAGTTTAAAATGAATCTTAAACTAGAATGAATATAAGATATTCAAAAGTCACAAAGAGTTGTGAGTGTATGTCTAATGAATGGTATAACCTATAGGGTCACACATAAATCCAATTAGTTTCCTAATTGATGGCGAGAATTTTCTAAGGCGTTAGAAAATCAACTCCTAGTGGACAAATTTTTAGTTGCTAAGTTTAAAGGTCAATTTTGGCTTGATCAATTTAAGTGTTAAAGTAATAAACTAATTTAAGAAGTTAAATTAGATCAATAATTAAGGATTTAATTATTTAGTGCCAACATGTTCATTAATTGGTCAAGTTAACTTAAATAGTTAAGTGAACAAAGCTAAGCTTGAGGAGTTAGGCTAGTTTGACTTAAAAAGTTAAGTTAAAGGATAATTAATTAAATTAAAAAGTTTAATTTAATTAATTAGGAATAATGAATTTTGAAGTAAAAATTCAAATAAGATTCGAATTGGCATCTTAATTAATTTGAAATGAAATGAAATGAAATTCGAATGAGATTTGGATTTACATTTGCCACATGGGCAACCCCACTTGGCCGCCCCCCTCATGCATTGTGTGATGCCAACTTGGCATCACACATTTTTAGCATCTATGTATATATAGAGATAGATATGGCTGGATATATCATATTTGGTGTGAAGAATTAGATTCTTCCCTCTCTCTTTCTAAAACCTATTGCAAGCAAGCATTCATGTGTTGAAAATTTTGCTCTCTTTTTCTTCTTCCCTACCTAAAATTGGCCTCCACCGTTGTTGAATCTCTAATATTACTATTTCTTATATAATATAGATTTAGAAAGATCTCATTGGTGTGTGAATCATTATAATAAAGGCAAGGCATTTGACTTGCTTGTTTTTGGAGATCTACCTACACAGAGTCCGGTTTGGAGAATTTCTCCAAGGAGTTAAGATGGTATTTTGATCCTAAATTTTAACTAAGAGTTAATCAAAGAGTTTTAAAGATCCATATATTTTTTTGTAATGTTTGGAGGAGATTTGATAGGGCGATCATCGCAGCCTTTCAGTTGCGCCAATTGTAGGCAGTATCTAGACTAGTGAAGAGTTCATTTGCTACTCCTTTGATTTTTCTTTTCAAGGTAATGCTCTCACCAAATTTGAATCCCTAGCATGATTAGAACCTTGTTATGCCTTTAAGAACTAGTTAATTTCATGATTTAAAGTTTTGATAATTCAATCCTAATGTCTTACTTGCTTTCATTGTCGTGGTCATTTCCTTCTAGATCAACACTTTGAGCAATAAAATTTGGTGAGGATGTGAGGATCAAATGCTACTGGAGATCATTGTCCATTACTACATCCAAGAAAAAAAAAGCTTCTCCAAGCCCAATCATCTTTAGACGTAGTTGTTAACATAAGACTTCACATCCATCCTAGCTTGAAAAGTCTCCTTTGACAACATGAACTTCCCATAGCTCATTTACTTTACAGCTCTTGTAAACTTTAACCAAGGTACCATTCATATGTCCTTGAGAATTTTGAAGTTTGTAGATACCATCATGAGACTAAGGGATAGGACAATCCTAAACTCAATTCGTGAATATTTCATATGTCTCTTGATCTACATTAATCCCAATAGGATTAGGAGTACCTTAATTTAAGACATATATCCACTTCTAGGAATCTAGAATAATTTTGAGGTTAAGTCAATCTAGATGTTTGGCCCAGTTGGTTTATTAGTTTTCAAAATAATATTCAGTGGAATTTTAGCCATTCTATAGATTTCACAAATCCTCAAAGCTAAAAAAGAGAATATGAGCATGTGATTGAATTTGATATTAAAACATGTTTATGGTCTTTCAAACTTGTTTTTCTCAGACTATTTTATCAAATCCTTCACCCCCAAGAAGAATTTGGGAAAGCATATTTTCTAATGAGAATCAAGACCCCAATGACTTGCAAGTGGATGCCCATTTACGAGTGTCATCCATAAATAATTAAAGGATAAGCAACTTTTGCCAGTTGCATTTCACGCAACTTTTAATATATTTTACCTTACTTTTTATATAAACCCACGTTTACATATGTCATCTATACTACTAAGTGTCAAGTTCAACCTACCAATCCTTCTTTGTCTAAAAATGACCTTATGACATCCCCCATTTACGAGTGCCAATGCGTGAGGCTTCTTAAGTTAAAGATGCATCTCATGCTAAGTTTATGCCTACAGCTTTCCTCCTAAGTGTGACACCTATTTATGAGTGCTATCACACAAAATCGGTAACATCGTTATGCAATACACTATTGGTAGAAGGCTTGAATTAATTAATACCCTTTTAATTTATATCCTTAAGACTTAATATTTGAAAAACACTTAGACATTCTAAGTAGAGGGTTTTTGCTTGCAAAGATCTCATCATTTTATCTTCTTATTTATGTTTTCTATATCCTAATCCATACATCACATACATCAATAAGATATGAAAAGCATAAAAAAGTAAATGCGCCTAGCATGCTCCTAGAATGGGATGACCATGAGTCTAACTAAGTGATGCACTTAGAGCCATAGGTGCATCACTCGGTTGATTTTAAGTGGGTTGATTAAACTAAGCTATTACATTAGTGTATCCCATATATTCATAGGTTTTCAAAAGTCTTCAAGCCTCCAATGGCCTCTTTTGCTTCACATAATATTTACATGAGAAAGAAGTCCTCACTCCTAGTAATTTAGCTCTCATAACATTTACAAGGTAGAAATTAAGAGACATGCAAGCCCCAATTTAATACAACCCTTTTCAACAACTTGAAACAAATAAAATCAATATTAGAGACTCATGATAATCCCCATCCATTCAACAATTAAATCAGCAATAAAAAAATCTAGCATTAATAATTAATTCCAACAATTAAATATTTATCTCATAAACAAATAATTGCTCAAGCATAACAACTTTAACAAGATTTTAGAAGCAATCAAAAATGTCAAACATAATTTTGAGGACTTGCACAACACTTGTGCATCCATAACACATGATTTAACATCAAATTAATTAAAACGCGAATTCAAATGAACTCTTCATTTGAATTCTCCCTCCCAAAATATATTTTTTTTTATTAATTAAATTAAATATTTTAATTTAATTAATTAACTTTTGACTTAACATTTAAATCAACAAGCTTAACTCTTAAGCTTAATTTTGTTAACTTAACTCTTTAAGTTAACTTAACCAATTGATGATCATTTTAGTACCAAATAATTAATTGATTAATTTAACACTTAAATTAATCAAGCCAAAATTCTCCATAAAATTGATCACCTCAAAAACCAATCCTCTAGGAGTGAATATTCTAACATTTAGAAAATTTTTCTATCAATTAGGAAGCTAATTGGATTTTGTGTGTGACCCAATTGGTTCTATCATTCATTAGACATAGGCTCACAACTCCTTGTGACTTTTGAATATCATATATTCATTTTAGTTTAAAACACTTTTAAACAAATCAAATCAATTCAATTAATCTCATTAATTAAAGAGTACTCAATCTCCGTTATCGATATCCAACCTCAAGCCCATGGAGCTCGACAAATTGGCCAAAATGAATGCTCTTGGAGAACCAATATAGCTCTATGCAAACCTTGCGAATACAATCATTTCGTCTCCTATCTCCAAAAAGAGACCTAGGACAAGATATTTGTTGCCTCTCTAATAGCATCGATACTATGTCTCTATTCTCAATGTTCGATTCCATTGTATGATCGTATCTTTGAAAAACTTCTTTCCCAGATTGTCACACCACCTTTCGCAAAGATTTCTTGGAATCAATCATTATAGAGTGCTTAGGAGATGCACTCGCCTTTCACTAAAGCAAAGAGTCAGATTAAATCTTGGATCTCACAAGCCTCCATGCCAAGTAGCTTATACCCAATCTCAATCCAGAAGACCCGCTAGGTGGTTAGAGAAGAGTCAATAGATAAAGACTGGACATAAGGTTACCATAGATCCTTAGGTTAGAAGACTAATAATATACACTAGCGTACGTAAGAGAATTAGCCACTACTAACTTGCTACTATGGCTATCTAGTGGATTCTCCATTGGGTCTTCAATACTTTATTCTCTAACAACCACCCACTACCATACACCTGTATCTCATATAGTTGCTCATGGAATAAAGCAATATCCAACTCTTAGATTGATACATTGTTAGTACAAGTCTATCCAGATTGTAGATACCTCATCTCTTAATATCCTATAACTTAGAAGATTTGATATCACAACCATATAAAACTTATTCCATCGTCTCCAAACCAAGTCCCATAGTCATGAGTGATCTAAAGGCTTTATCCAAGTATCAGTTAAGTAATATAAAGCATAAGATAAAGATAGCCATATAAAGAATATCATTCAATTAAGATTGTATCATGAATGAAATAGTTTATAAGGCCAATCTAATTAACTTGTGGGGCACTATTCCAACGCTAGTGGCCATGATGCAATATTTGAAGATGATAAATTTGAGTATGATAAATCAAATAGCCATATCCTTATGCTTTAGTTTCAAAATTTAAGGATGATAAATTTGTACTTAATTATCAAAAAGAGTATCTTCAAATATTGTGGGATAGCTTTCGCAAGAGAGTAGCAAATACTCTACTTGATTCTATCACATCCGTCAAAAATAGTGTTTAATTTGTTTAGGTGCAAAAAGGTGACCATTTTATTATTGAGCCTTATAATCCTCATCACTTCAGTAGCAAATTTGAATATTATCAAAAGTTTCCAGATATTCCTGCTCATGACATTCACACAACTCTTTTAGATGAAGGATTTTGCTATTGGCACTTATGCACTTTGCATAAGTTTATATCTAATGCATGGATTTCTTGTGTGCCACCAAATGCAAAAATGATTTCTTCATATGACTAAACGAAGTGGTGGACTAAAATTCATTGTATGATTGATCAACTTGAAGCTAATCAAAATTTCAATTAAAGACAATGATCATGATAAAAGGGATAGTCCACTTGCTAAAAATATTCAAAATCCTTTGTACTTAGAAGACATCAAGCCACTAGTAGAAAAGGAAAGGAATCTTTATCCTTTAGAAGTGAGCAATAGTAGTAATGTAGATTGCTATTGGAAAAGGCTTAAAAGGGGTCACAAATCTCCAAAATTAACAGATCATTCACCAATGGAGAAGTTTGCTCAAGAAGTTGTCTTCCTTTCTTCTTCTTATTTTTTATTTTAAAAAAAAAGTCTCGTTTTGGTTATTTTCTAAGTCAAAATTATGTGACAGTTTAGTTAATATTGATGAAGATGAGACATGCCAAAGCATCTAAGGATTAATTATAAGACCTAAGTTGTTAGCTATAGGCACTCCAATTGATGTAACAATGCAAAATGAGACACTCAATAGGATAAAGCTAAACAACCACCTCTATATGCTCTAATATCAATATTTAAGGGTAAGAAATTTGTACTTATTTATCAAAAAGAGTATCTTCAAATATTGTTGGATGGCCTTTGTGAGAGAATAGCAAATACTCCATCGGATTCCATCTCATCCATCAAATGATAGTATTCAATTTGTACTTAAATCAATGAAGGACTTCAACAAATTTAAAATCTCCAATGTGGAAGAATTATTGCAAGTATTATTTGACAAGGTCATTACTTATGTAAGGCAGTGTTAGCATCTTTTGAAAAAACATCTAATGAGTTTCTTGCACGATAATTAAATAAGGAAAAAATTCATTTCCATGATGCCCAAACTAGATAAAGCAAAGATGTGAACAAAATCTAATTCATCTAAGAAGAATTGGAATGTGTTAAGAAGGAGCTTAAAAATTTGAAGGAACGCAAGAAAAACTTGAGTTCATCTTTGAAACAACAATAATAACTTTTTTAAAGTACCCAAGCTGAACTTTTTTAGGCTAGTGCATCAAGGAGTAATCGTCTAACTTTATGTATTGTAGCACTTTAAGAATTTCCCATATAGCGGGCCAACTCTTCATCTATCTTCAGCAACAAACTTATATGCACCATTTGTATGAATTTCTTTAGCAACATAAGACCATCCCATGTTGATGTGAACTTATTCCCAATCTAATGACTAGTGATGATAGACCTTCTCATAAAGAGTATTAGAATAGTACCCCACAACCAATTAGATTGACATGTGAAACTACTCCATATATAATAGTCTTGATTACGAGCCATCTTCATCTTATGCATTTACGATATTCTTCACATACATTTAGTTGAGGTCTTTAAATCACACAAGACTAAGAGACTTGGTCATGCATATAATATGATGAAACAAGTCTCTATGATAATGATTTTAAATATTTCAAGTAATAGAATCTTATGGAACAAGGCATCTAAGATTTAGATAGACTTGCATTAACAATGTATACTCGAAGAAGTTGAATATTGCCTCCTTTAATAGGCAATCCATGTAAGACAAGGATGCTCGTTAGTGGGCACTTATTAGAAAATAAATTTACTAAAGACTCACTTAGAGAATCTATAAGATAGTCGAAGTGGCATGTCGGTAGTGGAAAATTCCACAGCTTACAATAGCGTATATAATTATTCCTTTGACTTAAGGTTCCAAGTAACCTTGTATTAAGGATTTTGTGCTTTGATTTTTTCCTAAACATGTAGTAGGTCACTTAGGGCTTGGGTTGGGCATAGGTTACCTAAGTATAGAGATTGTTAAGTTTCAAGATGGGATTCATTTTGCTTGTTTATGAAGAATAGGTTGATCTCCTCTGTATTTTAGGATGCATAAGGTAGAATAACAATTTGTAAAAAGGATGTTTCCAAATATAAGGTCATAAATAGGAAATGAACATCAAGAATAGATACATAGTTATTGAGGCTATTAAGAAATCGATAAATATCTTGCCACAAGCCTCTTTTAGGAGATAGAAAACAAAAGGATAGTATTTATATAGCAATCATAATCGAAATAGGTTAGCCTAAAATTAATTATCCTATTGATTGGGCTCTATGGGCTTGTGCTGCATTTTGACTAAAAAGATTGGGTACTTTTCAGTTAGTAGGGATCAATTGAAAGAGTAAATAGTTTTAAAAAAATTAGACTAAGTGGAATATTTTTTATTCATTAAATAGCAAAGATTTGTGAGTCCATGTCTAATTAATTAGTGAACCTAAAGGGTCACACACAAAAGACTTGAGCACTCCTATTGGAATTGGATATATTATCTAAGGAGTTAGCTAATTGAATTCATCAAGCTTTGAAAAGACCAAGTTGACTAATTAAGATTTGGTCACAATGGCTCAATTAATTTAAAGTGTTAAATTAATTAAATAATTTAAGTAGATAAATTCGACTAATTAAATTAAAGTATTAATTTAATTGGAGCTATGTGAAAATTTAATTAGTTTTGTCAATTTCAAGAGTTAAGTTGATTTAATTAAATTAAGAGGTTAATTTAATTAATTGGAGAATCTAATTTTGGAGGAAAATTTAAAATGGAAAATTCCATTCAGATGTTAGATGGCATTTTAATTTTTCAATTAAAATTAGATTTTAATTGGTGGAAATTAAAATCCAATTAAACATGCAAGTTGATGAGATGTGAGGAATGTGTGAAGGATGCATATAGAGGCATCCATCACACCTTATAAAGAACCCCTCACATGCCCCACATGACTGGCCACCTCTCTCTTAATTTTTCTTCAAACTGTCTCAATTAGTTGAGCTAATTAACTACTCTCCTAGATTCTATCCACAACTCCCTTTCATCCAAACTTCTCCATCTTTTCTCCACCATATTTCTTCTTCATTTTCATTATATTTCTAATAGTAGAGTGATTATTTAGAGTGTAAAATGTTTGTGGATATCTTTAGAGATACTATATTTGGAGTGTTGGATTGTTGGTGAACTAGGATAAGCACTTGAAGAATTCTTTAAGTTATTTTAGGAGATCCAATCAGTAGCTTTAGTGATTGGTGCACGAATTTTGCTACTATTTTACCACTATTTGGAGGACTTTTGGAGGCCAAAAGTTTATACATTTGACGACCAAGGAGTGGGAAGAAGAGTTATAGCAAAGAGGAGTAAGAGATCTTCACTAGGGAGGCTTTCTTTGGAAGATCTTTAAGTTGATTTTGTGAAAATAGACACTTCTTCTAGACCTTAAATCCATAATTATGTCATGATATGGACCTTGAGTATAGTGTTGCAAGTTACGTTTGAAGTTTTAATTTCGTATGGTGAATGGATCCTTTTCTCACTACTACCTTCGAGTGGTATCAAGAGCCAATTTTATGTCTAATCTTGGATTTGTTTGAATTGATTCATATCATGAATTAATTCCAAAACTTCAATTTTTTGATTCGACTAATGGATTGGAGATTTTGGAGTTGTTGCATGTAGCTCTTGTTATGATGAATTGAATTATGTTAATATGTGCTAGATAGAGAGAAATTTAGATATGTTGGCATGAGATTTAATTAATATGCTAGATGTTGCTTTGGCATGAGATGATGTTAAATTGTGATTTACCATGTTGTTAATTGTTTAAAAGAGTTTTGGCAATTTTTGAATTAAATTGGATTGGATTTACTTGAAGAGATTTGAAGAATAGTGATTCTTCCTTGAATTTGATTTTTGAAGCAAGTTGAGGACTTTAATTTCTAGCTTTTAAAGTGTTTAAATTCTGGAAATTAGTAAAAATATGAGAATAATGTTTTGGAGGTGTCCAAGAGTTTAGACATGAAAAAAGTTCATCTAACGGACAAAACAATGCTTGTTGGAGTTGTCAGTGGGGTTGCCACTCACTAGCCAACTTTTGGCACAATAGTAGGGGCACTATGTGTGCTTGTGCCTAGGCTGCCAGCCCAAAAGCTACTAAGGGGGCACCGTCTTTCCATTTTGGTGTGTTTTGTTTGCTAAACTGTATTTTTCCATTCAAATTTGATGTATATAAGTGTTATGCAACTCCTCATATTAATATGGGACATCTTCAAATGTTTTTAAAATCAAAATTGAGATGGTCTTCAAGTTTGTGCAAAATAATCGTATATAAGTATTAAGCTAAATAGGGGTATAAATGGATATTAAACAGATTGGATACATTATTTTTATATTTGTATCTATTTAAATTTTTGAAGATTTAGATATGGATATATATTTGATGGATATTTAAGAATGATATCTAAGTTTGTATCCATCAAATATCGGTCCAAGTCGAATATATCTGTATTCGATTATAATTATTCAGATGTATCTATATTTGATTAAACTTATTTGTATTCCAATTATTTTTTTGATATTCCTATTTGATGATAATTATTTAGAAATCTATTTATGAATATCCAAATATGTAAATCTATGAAACTATAACAATACATATTTTTAATTAATAGACTAAAATATATAATTTCATTGAAAAGAAAGCAATCAAATAAATAGCATAATGTATAATTAATAATTGAATTTATAATTGATTGTTAGTAATAATTAATATTAATAGTAGCATTTAAGTATATTAATTATAAAGTCAACAAGCAACAATTATATTGATTAACTTTATTCTTCAATGTTTTCTCTATATTACAATAATTTTTTATATTTATTCTTTTTTCTTCCCAATTCTTCAATTATAATTATATATATACATATATGGATTATGAGATTTTGATAGAAAAATATAAATAATATATTATGTAATATATATTCAAAGGGAATATTGAACAGATCATATATGCATTTATCATATCCTCATCCATTTGTAATTGAATATCTACTAATAGAATATAGATAATATTTACTTTCAATGAATGTAGATAAATTTTGTATAAACGAATGCGAATGCGAATAATAACTGAATTTTTGAATGCCCATTTACAATGGTAATACTTACTTCATTTTGCTTATGATTAATTGTTCATGTGATAAACATTTGATTATTAAATCTTATTATTGTTCATTTAATTGATGAATGAATGATGTTATGGATGAATGGGGATGAGCATGAGCCTTTAATTTAGTTTAGGCAAAGTCAATATTGATTGAATGAGTTGAAATTAAATGGAGATTTCCGGCCTTTTATTTTTCCACTCTATAATTGTTATGAGAGTAGAATACTTAGATGGTGAGGGTTTCCTTTTCTTGTAGTTGTTGCAAGGAGACAAAAGAGGCCAAGAAGATCAAAAAGGCTTAAAGACCCATGAATGTATACGATGTATTCGTGTAATAGAGAGAATTTATTAATTTGATCAACTAGGTGGTGTACCTATGGCTCTAAGTACATCACTTAGTCAAGGCTCATGCTCATCCTAAGTTTAGATGCATGCTAGGTTTACTTATTTTTGTTTTTTTCATCCTTTGATGTATGATGATGCATGCTCATGGTAGAGAACCTAAATAAGCAAAGATAAATGATGAGATCTTCAAGCAACAAAATCCCTCACTTAGGAGTCTTTCAACCAACATTAAGTCAAAATGGATAGAATTAAATGGGGCTTAATAATCCATGCATTCTACTAATAGGTGTGTGGCATGGACTCTACCACAATTATGTGTTGTCTCATGAGTTGTGGAATGCATTTTTGGTGGAAATCTATTATCACTACCTTATCATGAGATGCACTTTAATGTGACCTTACTATGACATTGTGTCACGAGTTGTGGAATATTCATCATTAGGTGCACAATTAAAAAAGATTGGTAGGTTTGACTGAAGACTTAAAAATATAGATGTTGCACAAGTCGTGGGTCTGTATGAAAAGAGAGGCAAAATATATTGACGATTGTATAGAGATGCAATTGGTAATAGTTACCTACCCTAGGGTCATCAATGGATGTTTCACAAGTCATGGGTCCATGAGTGATGCCTTTGGGCATTAATTTTCACTAGAAAATACAATTTTCCTAATTTCTCATGATGGTAAGAAATTTGACAAAATAATGGGAGCAAAACATGCTTAAAAGACTATAATCATACTTTCAATATCAAAATTTAATCATATGCTTATATTTTCTTCCTCTCAAAAATAGCTAAAATCTACTAAATATCATTTTGGAAACTGATAAATTAACTGGACCAAACTATTGCAATTGACTAAACCTCAAAATCATTTTAGATTCTCAGAAATGGACATATGTCCTATATCAATGTGCTCTGAATCCCATAAGGATTAACATGGATCAAGAAACACGTGAAATGTTCATGAAATGGGTTATGGATCACCTCCTAGCCCATACTCTCATGATGGCATTTATGAACTACAAAAGTCTCACGAACATATGAAAAATGCATCAATCAATTGCTTACAAGAGTTGTATAGCAAACTATGAAAGATTTATATGGTCAAAGGAGATTTTTAAAGCTAGGATGGTTGAGGGGTTGTGTCCTTGACTATGGTCTAACGATTGTTGGGCTTGTTGAGAAGCTCTCCAACTTGGACATGGTAATAGGCAATGATATTTATGAGAATTTGATTCTCCAATTTTTGCCAAGTTTATTTGACCAAAATGTCAGCTAAGGTGAAAACAACCATGAAGAGGGCTAACCTTTAACAATTATTTCCTCTTCCCACTCTAAAATCCCAAAGAGGCAGAAAAAAAAAAGTTCTTTCAAAGAGGAAACAATCATTTAAAGCATTCGATGGCATCAAGAAGATAATAGAGGATAAAATGATACAACTTGTTTATATTGTGGCAAATCAGGTCATGAGAAGCTCAAGTGCAAGGCATGCCTTGTAACCTCAGGAAAGGTTAAGTTGTTTATTGAATTACTCCGTGGGATAGATTCTTCCTCATGGGTATTTACTACTGTATGTGGTTATCATCTTTGTAATTTGTTATGAAGAATGGAAAGAAGAATAATTTTTAGTGATGGGAACATGATCCTCCACCTTGACAATGGAGCAAGAGTTGTGGCCAAAGTTAATTTAGACTTAAGAAATTCTAAAACTTGTACTAAATCCTCATTACTCTATACCTTCGTACCATTGGTACAGTGTATAATGAATTATACATTTTATAGTCTCCACCACCACTAATGGACATCCACCAAAAACAACAAAAGAAAGTAAGATAATCAAAAAAAGTACCTTTGGCAAGTTAGACTCAGATATATTTTTAAGAATAAGATGAACAAGTTAGTAACCCTCAAATCAGTAAGTGCTCATTTGGTTTTGTTTTCAAAACCCATTTTTATTTTCTCCTAAAATTGAATATTGAAAACTATCAACTTGATTTGTATTTTCACAAGCATTTTCATTCTCAACACATTTTTTCAAACACAATAATACACTTTCTCTCTATTTTCACAACTTATTTTCTATCACTCTCATTTGCACAAGTTTTAATCAAAAATATAACAACACCAAAATACAATCCACTTTTAGCTCTACATAATCATTTCATTTTAAATAAAGCATTCAAACAATATTTCATTTTCAAACTCACACTGATAACTAACCTTTCACTATTTATTTTTGCCAGAAAATAAAAATGCCTCCAGAAAACATAACCAAATAGGCTCTAAGTGTTAGTAGATAAGGAAAATTACCTACTTATGAGTCTTGTTTAAAGTAAAAAGATGACTAAGGCTCTTTTTCTGGACAAATGGAGCGCTCCACTAATCCTTTAGATTTGATCTAATACGAATGTATATGGGCTACTAAGAATTAGTGCAAGAGGAGTCTATTCTTGGATTATTTAAAAGAGAATAAAATTTGCTCACAATAGACTCCACCTAGCACACCTTAACATAATAGAGTAGCTAAAAGAAGAAACCATATCATGTTGAACATGGTATGATCCGTGATGAATTTCACCAATGTACTTATCTTCTTTTAGAGATACAATCTAGATACGGCGATGAGGCTACTAAATGTAGTACCCTCAAAATTGATGCCACAAATGCCATATAAGATGTGCTATGGCAAAATACCCTCTTACTTTTTGTTTAAGAGTTTTGAGGTCTCCCACTTATGTCAAGAGACTAGTGGGAGACAAGATCGATGTGACATATTCCTAGTGCAAAGTTATGGGATATCCAAAAGAGTCTTTGGTTATTATTTCTATGATCGTTTGGAACAAAAGTGTTCATTTTGAAGAATGCCACCTTTTTACAAAACGAGTTTGTGTTAGATAGAAAAGGCATTGTCATTGAGCTTGATGAAATTTAAGATGATCAACTTATCCCACAAGTAATAAAAATAAAAGAGCATCTTCAGCCTAGTACACAACTTGCTAGAAGGTCGGACTGGATCAAGAAGCAACTCTAAAGGTTTGAATTCCTTCAAAGACGAGTCCAACGAATAGCAATCTAAGGACCTGTGAGGAAACCATGTCAGATATGGATTCAACTAATTGGTTTGAAGCCCTTAAATCCAAAATGGAATTCACATGCTCCAATAAAATATGAACTTTGGTTGACCCACTAAATAGTATAGCACCCATTGGCTACAAATGAAAAAAATATAATGCTAAGAATCCAATTTAAAACATTTAAAAACTAAAATCTAACTTACAAATCTAAGGATCTAAATCATTCTTATATAATAGATTAAGTTCAAATTGTTACCTTTCAAGAAAATTCTAACTAAAAACTCGAAGAAGAGCTATGATTCCCTAAGGCAGACTGCTTCTAGTGCAGTAGAGTGTGATCAATTTTTGATAGGGCAAATTACCTTATATTCAAGCTTAATCTAGACCAAAATTTCACCAACTTGATGAAGAACGTCCGGTAAATATTTTAGCACCAAACTCCTTCAGCAAGACCTCAAATAGAATCTAGAAACTCATTGTTAGAACAGAGAATCACCAAAGCAAGCAATCCAAAATTCATCTTGCCTCAAATGCCAAAGTCCACACACTAATTAACAATCCTTTTTTTCTCAATTTAGCTAGAAAATCAAGGAGAAATGGATCTGGTAGGAGGCCAAAAATGGTGAGGGAGGTAAGAAGAGAGTGAAGCCTCAAATTATGAGAGAATCACTTTTGGAGAGAATTTTTAGATCTAACTCTTAGATGCACAAAATGTGTGAGTAGATATATAGCTAGCCACCACCTCATCTATATCTATATATAGAGTGGAGATGGTGTGATGCCAAGGTGGCATCACACCATCCTTAAGGTAGGGATGCCACCTATGTATGCCAACTTCCAAGCATCTTGCAAGTTGCACGTTAATTTATGTTGAATTTGAATTTAATTTGGAATCCACATCTCATCTCATGAAATGTCTTCCTAATTAATTCTAATATATCACCAAATGAACATTTCATTTGAAGACTCCCACCAAAATCCATTCTTCATTTTAATTAAATTAAACACTTTAATTTAATTAAACTGTAACTTAACCTTTAAGTCAACTAGCTTAACTCTTTAAGTTAGATCTTGTTAACTTAACACCTTAAGTTAACTTGACTAATTAATAGTCATGTGGCACCAAATTAAATTAATAGTTAATTTAATTGGTCTTAATTTAACTCCTTAAATTAATTAGATCAATTTAACAATTAAATTGATCAAGCCAAGATGACTAAAAACTATGTCAATTGATTCCCTCAATTTTCGGCCACCATGGAATTCTTCTAGCACTTAGAAGATTCTCCTTAATATTTAGGATTGCTAATTGGCTTTTGTGCGTAGCCCATTAGATTCTATTGCTCATTGGACATAGGCTCACAACATTTGTGACTTTAGAACATCATATATTCATGTTAGTTTAAACTCCTTGAAACTAACTGACTCAATTTAATTAATCTCTATTAATTGAAGAATACTAAATCTCCATGGTTGATGTCCATCCTCAAACCCATGGAGCCTAACAATTGGCCAAATGATGCTTTTGGTGAACTATTCTAGCTTTATGCATACCATGAAAATACAGTCCTTCTATCTCCTATCTCCATGAAGGAGTCGTAGGGCAAGATATTTGTTGGCACCCTAATAGCCTTGATACTATACATCTATTCTTAATGTTCAATTTTGATTTGTGACCTCATCATTGGAAAACTCCTTTTCTAAATTGTCATACTGTATTGGCCAAGAACTTCTAAAAATCGATCATCGTAGAATGCATAGGAGATGTACTCACCCTTCACAAAAATGAGGAGTCAAATCCTATCTTAGGTCTCATGAATCTCCATGTCTAAGTAGCTCATGCCTAATTAGCACCAAAACACCCGCCAAGTGGCCAAGATAGAGTCAAAGCGTAAAGGCCTAAACATAAGGTTACAATGGATCCTTAGGTCAAAGGACTAATTATATGAACTAGCATAAGCTGGAGGACTAGTCATTACCAACTTGCCACTAGGGCTATCTAATAGATTCTCTAGGTAGGTCTCCAATGCCTTGTTCTCTAATAAGCACCCACTAGCTTGTACATATATCTCATATGGCTTGCTCATGGAACGGAACAACATCTAACCCTTGAATTATACATCGTTAGTGCAAGTTTATTCGAATCTTAGATGCCCTATCTCATAAGATTCTATAACTTGGGATATTTAAGATCACTACTGTGTAAAACTTATTCCATGATCACCACCCAATGCATGACCAAGTCCCGTAGTCTTATGTGATCTAGGGGCTTCAACCATATGCTAGTGAAGAAATAAAAGCATAAGATGAAGATGGTTATTTATAAGAAATATCATTTAATTAAGATTATATCACAAATAAAATAGTTTACATGTCAATCTAATTGGCTTGTAGGCGCTATTTCAATGGCAAGTGGATCTATTAACATAAGCTTGGAGTCAATGGAGAGGTAACTACCTTTAAGGCTAAACTTGTGGCAAAAGGTTATCTTCAAAAACTTGGTATTAATTTTGAGAAAACCTTTTCACCCCTTGCTATGTTTAAGTCCATTAAGATTACTTTTACCATAGCTGCTTTCCACAATTATGAACTTTAACAAATGCATGTAAAAATTACATATCTTAATGAAAATATTGATAAAGAAATCTATATAGAGAAACTACATGCTTTATAACCAAAGTGAGTGAGCAAAATATTTGAAAACTCTATCAATTTACAAATTCAAGCAAACATCCTGAAGTTGAAACATATATTTTGATGAGATAATCAAATCATTTGGCTTCATAAAAAATATGTATGAATATATGTGTACTACAAAGCTTGTGGAATTCGATATAATTTATTGTGCTTTATATCGATGATATCCTTTTCATGAGGAATGAGAAAGAGATGCTAAATTGTACTAAAGCATGATTATCTTCACAAATCTCTATGAAGGATTTGGAAGAATCATCCTATATATTGGGAATACAAATCTATAGAGATAGATCAAGGAGAAAGTTGGGGCTCTCCCAATCTACTTACACAGATGAAATACAAAAGAGTTTGATAAAAAAGAATCCAAGAGAAGATACCTTCCTATGAGGTATGGCATTTATTTCTCTATGTCTATGGCCCTTAAGACTGAGAAAAAGAGAAAGAGTATGCCCCACATACCTCATGTATCCACCATTAGAAGCATAATGTATGCTATACTATACACAAGACTAAATGTATCTTATGCTCCAAGTGTTATGAGCTGCTACCAATCCAATCTCGATGATAGTTACTAAAATGCTGCAAAACAAATCTTAAAGTACTTAAGAATGAAGGACTTGTTTTTAATATATGACAATGAAGAATTGAAACTTGAGGTTCTAGTTTCTAATCTAATGAAGATGACCTCAAATCTACTTCTAGATTCATATTTTGCTTCAATCATGGCATGGTGAGTTGGAAGAGTTCTAAGCAAGATACTATGATTGAATCTACCACTGAGGCAAAATATTTATGGAGTCAAACACTGCAAAGAAAGGTGTTGGCTAAAAAAATTCATCCAATAATTGGATGTAGTGTGTAGCATCACAAAGTTGGTACTTATCTATTGTAACCACAATAGAGATATTGCACAAGTAAAAGAGCTAAGATCTCATTAGTGATCCAAGCACAGTTTGAGGCATTATCACTTGATTCGAGTGACCATTGATAGAGGGGACATCAAAGTGGAAAGAGTTTCCTTGAAAGAGAATATAACAGATCTACTGTGTAAACCCTTAATGCAAAAGGTTTTTCAAAAATATATTGAGAAGATGGACTTCAAGGTTATGGGAAATTAACTTTAGGGCAAGTGAGAAATTGTTGGAATAGTGCCTTACAACCAATTATATTGGCATGTAAAACTACTCTATTTATAATAGTCATAATTGAATGATATTCAATAAAATGACCATCTTTATTTTTTGTATATATGATATTCTTCACATGTATTTGGTTGAAGTTCTTAAATCATACAAGACTATGGAACTTGGTCACGCATATGATCATGATCAAGAAACAAGTCTCTGTGGTCATGATTTTAAATACAAATAATAAATTCTTATGAGACAGGGTATCTAAGATTTAGATAGACTTGCACTAATGATGCATACTTCAAGAAGTTGGATATTGCCCCATTTCATGGACAATCCATGGAAGATGTAGTTGTACGTTTGTGTGTGCTTGTTAGAGAGAAAAGTTAATTGAAGACTCGATAATGGGAAATTCTCTAGTTCAAGACAGTGCATATAATTAGTACTTTGACTTGAAGTTCCATGGTAGCCTTATGCTTTGATTTTATCCTAACCATGTAGCGTGACACCTAAGGTAGGTTGGGCACAAGCTATCTAAGTATGAAGATTGGTGAGTTCCAAGATAAGTTACGTTTTGCTCTTTTGATCTCCAATGTATTCTAAGATAAATGGTCCCAAGAAATTCTTGTGTAAGGCAGTATGGTAATTTGGAAAAAATGAGTTCTCCAAAAATGAGCTCATAAATGGGAATCAAACATGAAGAATAGATATATAGCTATTGAGGCTATTAGGGAACCAACAAATATCTTGTCCTAGACCTCTTTTAGGTGATTGAAAACAAAAGGATCATATTTGCACCATACTTGTAAGTGGAATAGGTTCATCCAAATGATTAGACTCTATAGGCTTATGCTATATATTGACTATGAAGATTGGGTACTCTTCAATTAATCCATAGAATGATTAGTTTAAAAGAGTTTGGACTAATCAAAATATTTGATATTGAATAAATCTCAAAGAGTTACAATCCCATATCTAATTAATTGATGAACCTAAAGAGTCACACACAAAAGCCTTGAGTACTCTAATTAGAATTGGAGAAATTGACTAGAAGTTAGATAATTAAATTGATCAAGTTTGGAAGAGACTAAATTAACTAATTAAGAGTTGATCACAATGGATTAATTAATTCAAAGTGTTAAATTAACCAAATAATTTAAGGAGTTAAATTAGTCAATTAAAATAAAGTGTTAATTTAATTTGGGCTATGTGATAATTTAATTGTTCTAGTTAACTTAGAGAGTTTAGTTGATTATGGTTAATTTAATTAATTGGAGAAGCTAATTTTGAATGCAAAATTAAAATGGAAAAGTTCATTTAAATATTAGGAGGCATTTTATTTTCCCAATTTAAATTTAACTTTAATTGGTGGAAATTAAAATCCAACTAAGTATGCAAGTTGACAAAGTGTGATGAAGGTGTGAAAGATGTATCTAGAAGCATCTATCATACCTTATAAAGACCCCCTCACATGAACCATATGATTGGCCACCTCTTCCTTAATTTTCCTTCAAAACTCTCTCAATTAGTTGAGCTAATTAACTACTCTTCTAGATTCTCTCTATAACTCCCATTCTTCTAAACTTCACCATTTTTTCTCTATCATATTCCTACTTCATCTTCATTATATTTCAAGCATTAGAGTGTAAAAGATGTATGGACACATTTAGAGACAATACATTTAGAATGTCAAATTGTTAGAGAACAAAGTTTAGCACTTGAAGAAAAGTTCTTTAAGAAGTGTTCGAAGGAGATCTAACTGGCAGCTTTAGTGATTGGTGCATGACTTTTGCTACTATTTTCCACTTTTTGGAGGATTGCTGGAGGCTAACTGTTTCTGCGCTTGAATTCCAAGGAGTGGGAAGAAGAGTCATAGTAAAGAAGAGTAGGAGATCTTCACTAGAGAGGATTATTTTAAAAGATCTTTAAGTTGATTTTGTGAAAATTAATCAAGGACTTCTTCTTGACCTTAAATCTAGAATTATTGTATAATCTATATCCTTAGGTATAGTATTGCAAGTTACTTTTGAAGTTTTAATTTCCTATTGCAAATGAATCCTTAACTTACTACTACCTTTAGCAAACATTATTTCTTCAACTTGAAAAGATTGTAATTGTATTTTCTTCTTACATGCCTTGGAAAGCCAAGCTTGATGACACTCAAGTCTTTATTGTGCTTCCAACATTTTCTCATCAAGGGCTTCTATTTCCTCAAGACGTAAGTGTGCATTTTCATCTTCATTCAATCCTTTTTGTGTAGCTTTCCTCAATGATGGAATTTGCTACTCAAGAGGTAAGATAGCTTCAATGCTATAAACTAATGAATGCATAGTTGCTTATGTAGGTATCTTATGAGTGATTCGATATGCCCATAAAACTTCTCCGATTCTTTCATGTTAATCTCTCTTTGACTTTGAGGCTATATTTTTCAGCAACTTACACAAACTCTTGTTGAAATGCTTCAAAAAAACCATTAACAATAGCATAGTACATGGAATACTTTTTCTACTTAAAATTGAACTTCTAACAAAGTTTGTCTATTAGACTATTACAAAAAGGCATTCCATTATCAATGATTATGCTTAAAGGAACCCAGTGCGATAGATGATGTTGATGCAAATAAAGTCAGTAATATTTTCCTTTTTTACTTTTTTAAGGGGTATTGCTTCAACCAAATTAGAGGAATAGTCTATTGCAGCTAATATATACAAGTGCCCAGTAGAAGATTTTGACATGGGTCCAACAACATCTAACTCCCAAGCAGTAAATAGCCATGAAGCATCAGTTAAATGCAATGGTTTGAGTAGCTAATGAATGAGGTTTGCAAGAAATTGATATGCTTGACATCGTTGTGCATAATCCATGCAATCTTTTATCGTTGTTGACCAGTAATAGTCTATTCTTTTTATCTAAAAATATAACTTTAAACTTAACTAGTGAGCACCACAAACTCCATAATAAGCTTATTCCATGGTTTAGATGGATTTATCATCACCTAAATATTACGAGAAAACTCCATAAAATGATCACCTATAAAGTACAACTTGGTAATAGATGAAGCAAGCCACACGGCATAAGATATCAACTCTTTGATGTGGGTTGTCGATAACTTCTAATACTTCAAATAATCCATGAATGGGTGGCACCAATCTTCCTCCTCTATCCCAAACACTTGAACAACATGGCTTTTGTTTGTCCTAATCCTAAAAAATTGGTAGTAGAATCCAACTTTTACATATTAGGATACACACTTCATTCTCAATCATGCGAGAGTAAAGGCTGATTTTACTAATGCATCTACTTTCTTGTTCTCCTTTCTTGACACATGTTCAATTTCCACATCCCTAAACTAACCAATGCGTCATTTGGCATAATTAAAGTATAAAAATAATTTAGGTTTCTTGATTTCACATGATCCAAGCAACTAGTTGATTACCATTTTAGAATGTCCATATACTTTAATGTTCAACTATTTTATAGCATCAACCATTTCTAGTCCAAGGATAAGAGCTTGATACTCAGTAACATTGTTGGAACAATTTTCAACTAAGGCGAAGGAGTATGGTAATACTTTATCATTGGATATGATGAATACTACTCTAGCACCAATTCTTTTACTGTGGGATGTGCTATCAAAGTACATTTGCCAGGGATGTGTAATTTCAACCACCAAGACATCTTTATCAAGTAGATCATCAAATAACACCCATTCAGTAGAGCTACAATGATCATCTAAGAAGTTTGCCAAAACTTGTCTTGTTACTACCTTCCACAAAACATAGGTAATTTCAAATTGTTGCAACTAAAGATACCACCTTGCAAGTCGATCAGAGAGGACAAGCTTTGACATAACATATTTTAGTATATTTGCTTTTGAGACAAGACCAATAGTATGAGTCCGAAAGGAAATTTTTTTCTTTAGATTGCAAAAGTCAGAGCCAAACATATTTTTTTTGATAAGTGAGTACTTCAACTCAGTTAGCCTCATCATTCTACTCAAGTAGTACAAGGCATTTTCTTTTTCTTTATCATTCTCCTGCGCCAGTAAAGCTCCAACATGACATTTTTTAGCAGTGACATAACAGATTAGTGGATGTCTAGGTACAAGTGCAACAAGGCTTCATCAAATAAGTCTTTATACTCTTAAAAGTATTACTACAAGCTTCATCTTATTCAAATGGAACACCTTTTTTCATGAGATGGCTGAATGGTTAGCATTTACCAGCTAGGTTTAATATAAACCTTCGATTATGCTAACTTCCCATGTAAGTTTTTGAGTTCATGCATATCTTGAGGTTCGAGCATTTTAGAATCGCATCAATCTTTGCTTTTTCAATCTCTATGCCTTGCTAATGAATAGTAAATCCAAGAAACTTCCTAAATGTAACACCAAATGCATACTTTAGTGGGTACATTGTGAGATAGTATTTTCTTAAGCACTCAAAGACTTGTTTCAAATCATGGAGATGATCTTCTCACTTTTTAGACTTCACAACTATGTCATTGACATAGTATTCAAGGTTCTTGTAAAGCATATGTTAACCCTTTGATGATTTACACTATTTTCATTATGACAAATTAGCATGCCCAAAATTATGTGCTAAAAATGTGCAATGGAATCATGCAATATCTTTCTGTATTGTCTATTGGAATCTGTTTATATGCTGGAACTTACTTTCCATAATTATAAGATATTTTCAAGATTCTAGTTTGATTCACATCTTTGTAACTTAGGAAAGAAATCATGTCATGTTGCAATTATTGATAAATCCACTATTTAAGGAACTATTGTATGTTTACTAAAACATCTTGTTTCCTTATTTAATTCCATTAGACACTTACCCTAATAATATCTTAAAGCCGTTACACATAAGCATAGAAAAATAAGATTATGCAGCATTCAAAAAAGTGATCATTAAGTCAAGAGAGAACTTTGTTAAATGTCATGAGGAGTTGTGTGATACTTTCATACATGTTTTGTGCTTAAGTGTTGCTAATTCCTTACTCTATGTGTGTTTTTGAGAGACCTTGTGGTGAAGACGTTCAAGTAGAACTCTCCTTCGATGGACCTTGGGGAGACAAAAATAAGGCATTTATTTTCTCAAAATACCTAGAAGTGAAGAGGGATGAAGATGTACCTACTCTCGAGTGTTGGAATAGTGCCCAGCAAGCTAATTAGATTGGGCTTGTAAAACTACTTTCTTGTAAAATAATCTTGATTGAATGATATTTTTTTATATGGTCATTTTCATCTTATGCTTTTTATTACTTTATTAGCGTTTGGATGAAGTCCTTAGATCATACTAGACTATGAGACTTGGTCACGCACTAGGTGGTGATCATGAAATAAGTTTTACACAGTCGTGATCTTAAACCTTCCAAGTATAGAATCTTATAAAACTGGGCATCTAAGATCCAAATAAACTTGTACTAACTATGAATCAATACAAGGGTTAGATGTTGCACCGTTCCATGAGTGATCCCATATGAGATATAGACACACGTTAGTTAGTGCTTGTTAGAGAATAAGACACTAAAAACCCACTCAAAGAATCCATTAGATAGCAGAAGTGACAAGTCGATAGTGGCAAGTTCTCTTGTTTACGCCAATATATATAATTAGTCCTTTGATCTGAGGATCCATAGCAACCTTGTGTTTGGTCCTCATGCTTTAACTATTTATTGGTCACTTAATTAGCCACTCAAGTAGAGATTGGGCAAGAGCTACTAGGCAAGAAAGTTTATGAAATCCAAGATGGAATTTGACTTCTCGTCTTTGTGAAGGATGAGTGCATCTCCTATGTATTCTATAATGATCGATTCCAAGAAATCCTTGTACAAGGTAGTGTGATAATTTGAAAAGAGAGTTTTCCAAAGATGAGGTCACATAATGGAATAGAACATTAGGAATGGAGACATAGTATCGAGGCTATTGGAGAGCCAGCAAATATCTTGCCCTAGGACTCTTTTGCAAGATAAGAGATGGAAAGACCATATTTGCATGGTATGCATAGATCTATATTAGTTCTATAAAAGCATTCATTTCAATCAATTAGTTGAACTCCATGGGCTTGAGGTTGGACATCAACCATGGAGATTAGGTATTCTTCCATTAATAGAGATTAATAGAATTGAGTTGATTTAATTTAAAGGAGTTTAAACTAAAATAAATATATAATATTTAAAAGTCACAAAGAATTGTGAGCCCATGTTCAATAAATGATAAAACCTATCGAGTCACACACAAAAACCAATTGCATTTTCAAAATATTAGAGGAATTTTCCAAGTGTTAGAAAACTCATTCCATGGGATTGTAAGGGGGGACCGAAATTGAGGCCAAACTTGGCTTGATTAATTTAATTGTTAAATTAATCAACTAATTTAAGGAGTTAAATTAGACCTATAATTAAAGAGCTAATTATTGGGTCCCATATGACCATCAATTGGTTAAATTAAGCTTAAGAAGTTAAGCTTATTAACTAAAAAGTTAAGTCAAAGATTAATTAATTAAATTAAAGTGTTTAATTTAATTAATGAGAAGAATAATTTTTGAAGGGAAATTCAAATGAAAGGTTCATTTGTTGTGACATTTAATTAGCCTAAAATTAGATTTCAAATGAAATTAAAATGCACACAAATTTAAATTAGATTTGAATTTGCCAACTTGCAAGCATGTTGGCGATCCCCCACCTTGAGAAAGGTGTGATGCCTACTTGGCATCACACCATCCTTCCTCTATATATAGATATAGGGGTGAAGTAGGCTACACATGTAATTCACAAGTGAAAAACTAGATTCTCACTATGTTTCCTTCCATTTTCAAGGTGTTTATTCATGTGTTAAATCTCACCTCTCTCTCTTCTTCTCCAACCCCTAAATCGGCCTCCTCTCTCTCATCTCTCCTTTCAACCTTTAGCTAATTGTGAAGAGTGAAAGGAAATCAAATTGGTGTGTGGATCATATTAACAGAGGCAAAACAAATAGTTTGCTAAACCTTTGGAGATCCATCTATGAGAACAATCAATTAGAGATTTTATTCTAGGAGATCCAGAAGGATTTTTGGTCTAAAATTTTTATAGCAGGTCCATCAAAGAGTTTAGGAACTTCTGGAATTTTTTAAGAGTTTTGAATCATGCAAAAGTTGCATCTATCCTACTGCACCGCTGCTTGGCAGATTCTAGATTGAATCATTTTCTGCTTGGAATTAAGCTAATCGAGGTAATTCACTACCTAAATCTGAATCATGAGCATATTTAGATCCTTGGAAGCTTGAGTAGCCTAGTTAACTTTAGCTTTTGAAGTTTTATTTTTTGGATCCTAGTGGTGCTCTAGCCTTCATTGAGGGATCCTATGAAGAGAACAAATCGACACTTGATTGCTCTAAGGACATCTAGGTAAAGAAACTAGTAGGGTGGCACTATCTAAAATCTTCTATAGTGTTCTTAGTTTTGATCTGAAAAAAGAGACTAGAGCTTGCTGTATGAAGTGGCAGCAACTCGTGCATCAGTCCATAAAATTTAAACAAGTGAATCTAGTATAAGTTCCCTCGAGCTTGTTCACAAGTAGCTAGTTTCACAGTGCTTTGTAATCTGCCTTATTCTATCTTGAATTCTGATTTAGGTCTTTGCAAAGAGCTGATTTTTCACCCTACTAGTGTGTTTCCAATCCTTTACTTTTCTCACTGTCAAATTGCTATTATTACTTGTAAAAATATTCTTCCATATTAATTAATTTGATAGGTTCAAAATCCTAAGTGAAAACTAAGGTAGAGGAGTAAGCTTACCGAACCTCTATAAATACTAGTGTTCATTTACTTCTACTTTTATTAGTTTATCTACCACCAGTCTAACTAGTAGTTGAACTGATATTTACAAATTCCAATCAATAACTAAAATGTTTTTTTGTGAAAGACTTAAACTATTTTGAAAGGTTAAAAAGTATTTGAATAATAAACTTATGTTGGATTAAAATCCCTTAGGCTTAATCCACCCTGCTCTTAAGCATAAAATCACTCACAATTAGTATCTAAGCTTTAGTTCTATATATTGTGTTGTAATTACCAGAGTAAAATATCCTATGGCTATTAATACTCTTGATGTCTTTGCAAAAAGGTAATCACACAACTAGCCTCTACTGTTTGATGGTTCCAACTTTGTTACATGAAAAAAATAAACGTAAGAATACATAATTACCCTGTATTTTGATTTATGGGACCTTGTTAGTAAATGGCCGATGGTTCCAATGAAATTAATTGATAGATAAATGGTTGCAAAAGAGCAACATGAATTTACCAATGATGGAAAAAAGGTCATCTCAATGAATGCGAGGGCCAAAAACATTCTATCATGTGCTCTCACCAAAGAAAAGTACAACTGAGTCAATATATGTGCTACAACAAAATAAATGTGGGAAATATTGCAAGTAAACTATGAAGGTACCAATCAAGTTCAACAAGAGAGGATTACTCTTCTCATTCACAAATATGAAATGTTCTAAATGAAATCTGATGAGACCACTAGTCATATGTTTGCACATTTCATGGAAATCATAAATCCTATGTTTGCACTCATGCGGTAAAACTATAAATGAGGATGAGCAAGTTTAGAAGATTATTAGATTAGTTCCTAAGGAGTAGATGCCAAAATTACTACTATTTAGGAAGGTCGTGATCTTAGTAGTATGATTATGGGTGAATTGATTAGATCCCTCACATCCCATGAGATGACGATGCTAAACAAGGATGACGATTCAGAAACAAAAGTCAAAAAGAATATTGATTTTAATACTGACCATGATTTCAACTTAAAACTTCAAGATCTTGATGAAGACCATGTTAAGGATGAAATTATTCTAATTTCCCAAAGGTTAAAGTAACTAATGAACCTCAAAAGGAAATTTTGGAACAACAAATCAAAATTGAAAAGAACCAATCTAAAAACTCAAAGTACTAAGCCACTTTGCCACTACAAATGTAATGAAATTAGACATAAAAAATTAGATTGTCCCCAATTGAAGAAATATGCAAAACAAACTAACGTTAAGGCGATGGCAACCATATGGGATGATTTTGATGGCAAATAATTTGACAATGAAGAGAATTGCTTCATGGTAAATCAAATAAATATCTCTTCATGTTCTTATTATGATTTCAATTATGAAATTGAAATTGATGAGGATGTGCAAACATTTCTTAAGCTTTTTGAAATCTGTGTCAAAAGTGGATTATTTGTAGAAAGAACTGGATGCGGCTCGCAAAGATAAATTTGAAATGCAAATGGCTAAAAAAAAGAGACACTTGATGTTGAATGCAAAAAGAAGATTAACGATTGGCTCACTAAAGAGAATAATTCTTTGAAAAAATAAATTAAAAATATGAACCATGAAATCAAAAGAAAAATGATTATTGAATAATGGTTGCATGCTGAAAATGATCTAAATGAATCTTCCACAAGTGTTAAACACACACATATGCATGTCACACCTAGACATAATGTTTACAAGGATTGAAAATTAGAAACTGCATGAATTAGAAATATACTAAATTGGTTTCAACAATACCCAGAATGAATTTCAAACCAGTTAGAAAAATGTGCTTTAGTTATGGTAGATCTAGTCATGTCAATTTTAGATGTCCAATTGAAAAACTCATTGGTACCAAGTTTGTTTGGGTGAGAAAATTATCTGCTACTAACGATGAAGGACCCAACATAGTTTAGGGACCCAAAACAAATTGATTTCTTACAGGTTCATGACAAGGAACATTCTCGAAGACATGAAGGGTATTTGGATAGTGGATGTTCTAGGCATTTACGGGGAATGCATCCATGTTCTTTAAGGTTAACAATTGTTATGTAGGAAATATTCTTTATGTAGACAACACAAAAGGATGCATAATTGACTAAGGTGCCTTTGGTAAGAAAATTGGTACTTCTATTGATAATGTATAGCTTGTTGAAGACCTTAAGCATAACTTGCTTAGTATCAGTCAACTATGCAATGAAGGTTATGAGGTTAAGTTTCATCCCTCTCACTATGCTATTAAGCAAAATAAGAAATTGGTTTTTACTACTACTAGGGATAGAAATGTTTATTGTATAAACCTTGATGATTTAACCTATCAAAATGTGTAGTGTTTAGCTATTTTAGATGAGAATACTGGAAATGGCATAGGAAATCAGGCCATGTAAACATGGAACTTATATCTCATCTTACAAAGAAAGATCTTATCAAAGGGATACCAAATTTAAACCTCTCAAAAGACAGGATACTTAATGCATGCCAAAAGGGGAAGTAAATTAGAACATCCTTCAACCAAAGAATTAGGTCACAACTTCCAAGCCACTAGAACTTCTACACATTGACCTATTCAAACCTATGAAAATCACTTCCCTTGAAGGTAAAAGATACATATTTTTCATGGGAGATGATTACACTCATTTTATGTTGATTCTATTCCTCACTCATAAAAATGATGCTCTAAATGCTTTCATTACACTAACTAAAAGGCTTCAAAATGAAAATGGTTATTTCATTAAGAAAATTTAAAATGACCGCAAAATTAAGTTTGAAAAAATAAGCTTTACTTCATTTTGTGAAGAATATGATTACATTCATGATTTTTTTACTTCTAAGACTCCTCAACAAAATGGGTTAGTTGAAAAGAAAAATCAAATTTTGCAAGAAGTTGTTAAAACCATACTAATGAATATGATCTTCCAAAATCCTTTTGGGGTAAAACTGTGAGCATGGCTTATTATGTGTCAAATCATGTTTTCTTAAGACTACTTTTAAGAAAAATTCCATATGAATTGTGGCATGGTAAAGTTCCAAATATTTCTTATTAATGTGTCTTTGGGTACAAATTTTACATTCTAAATGATAGTAATTATTTGAAAAAGTTTGATTCCAAAGTTGACGAAGCTATATTTGTTGTTACTAAATGCATAGTAAAGCCTATTGTGTTTTAATAAGAGAAAAAGAATAGTTTAAGAATCCACGCATGTTACGTTTGATGAAACTAACTCATCTTATGCCAAGGAAACCTTGAGTAAAGAAGTTGCAAGAATCGAAGAACCAGTCAGGATCCCTGAGCCATCAACATCAAATCAAGAGAAACTAAAATCATTTGAGAAAACAAATCCCACTAATGAACTTGATTCCAGTAAATCAATAGATAGGGGTGAACAATGAACAAAAAAATTTAAACATACTTCTAGTCAACCTATTAATAACATCATTGGAGATCCTCAAGCTAGAATAACTACCAGATCCAAATCTAGACAAATCCCACCAAATGAATCCAATTGTGTTCTCATTTCAATGATTGAACCTAAAGATGTGAAAGAGACACTAAAAGATCCATTTTGGATTGAAACAATGAAGGAAGAACTAGCTCAGTTTGAAAAGAATAAAGTTCAGAACTTGGTAGAACAACCATCAGACCATCCAATCTTTAGTACCAAATGGGTGTTCAAAAATAAACTAGATGAAATTGGTAAAGTTACCAGAAATAAAGGCACTCTAGAAGTAAAAGGATGCAATCACCAAAAGCGCATTGACTATGAAGAAATGTTTGCTCTAGTTGCAAGTTTAGAATTAATTAGAATGCTTTTTGCCTTTTCATCTCATAAAAAGTTTATGCTCTATCAAGTGGACGTAAAAAGTGCTTTTCTAAATAAATTTATAAAAAAAAAAGCATACGTCAAACAACCCCCTAGTTTTCAAAATAAAAAATTTCCTCATCATGTTTTTAAACTGACAAAAGCTTTATATGGACTAAAACAAGCTCCTAGAGCCTAGTATGATCAATTGAGTAATTTTCTCATAAATAATAATTTTTTATTGGAATCATAGATATCATATTGTTCACTAAGCACCAAGAAAATGGTTCTCTCATTGTTCAAATTTATGTTGATGACATTATTTTTGGTGCGACTAATGATAAGCTTTGTCAAGAGTTAGTCTAGAAAATGAAACAAGAGTTTGAGATAGGCTTAATGGGAAAGGTAAACTTTTTCTTGGGACTTCAAGTGAAGAAAACTTAGAAAGGGACATTCATCTCACAAGAAAAGTATACAATGGAACTTTTAAAGAAGTTCAAAATGATTGAATGCAACCCTGCAACTACTCCCATGACTGGAACTTGATGAAGATGATAGGAGTGTAGATAAGAAAGTCTATAAAGGTATGATTTATAATTTAATTTATTTAATTGCAAGTCACCTAGATATTATGTTTTCAATATGCTTATGTGCTAGACTTCAGTCCAATCCAAAGGAATCTCATTTGAATACTGTTAAAAGAATTTTGAAATATCTTAAGGGGACATCTAGCTATAGCTTATGGTATCCACATTCTAAATCTTTTAATTTCATAAGCTATTCTAATATGAATTATGTTGGTTGCAAGATAAACAAGAAATGTACCAGTGGTGGTTGTCCACTACTAGAAAATTACCTAGTTTCATGGTGCAGTAAAAAACAAAGCATAGTTGCATTATCCTCAACCGAAGTAGAATACTTGGCCTTGGGCAATTACCACATCGAAGTATTATGGATGAAACGTATCTTACATGATTTCGGTATTAATGTGCCTTGCATGCCCATTTTATGTGATACTTCCAGTGTTGTTAGCATTTCTTAAAATCAAGTCTTGCATTCACTCACAAAACACATTGAAATTAAACATCATTTCTTGCATAATCACCTAAATAAAGGTGATATATCAATTGATTTTGTTTCCACAAAACATTTTCAAATATTTTTACCAAAACTTTGGAAGAAAAGAAATTTGCGAGCATTAGAGAAAAATTAGGAATAAAATCAAAATCTAATTTTGGTAAGATTTGTTAACTTATTTAAATTTGGCAATTATTCTTTAAAAAACCACATGATAATGTGCTAAATTTTTCCTCTCCCATCAACATTTTTATTCGCAAAATTTTTGGCCATTATGATTAATAAATGATTCAATTTCCAAAAATACAATTTTCAAAGCTTTCCATATTTCTAAACTTATTCATCATCTTCCTTCACGCGTCAAAATTTCTTTCTCATGTCTTCTTTTTTCTTTCAAACTTATGTAGGAAAAAAAATTTCCTCTCATCTTCAACCTATGATTTTTTTTCTTGAAAAATGCCAAAGAGAGGAAGCTTCTAGTTAGCTAGACCTTCGTCTTTGAAGAAAAAGAAACTTCCCTCTTCTCCTCTAAACTTGCTCTTCTCAAAGTATCCAAAGCCCCTCTTTCTACTAAAATGTGTACAATGACTCAAACTTTGATGATGAAAAATCGTCTTTCTCTAACAAACATGAGTTCTTTAGATATAAGGAACCTAGTATTAAGGACACTCCTATGGGTTCTCCTAAAAAAACAAGCGGTACAAATGATGAACTATCAAACCCAAAATCCTCTATCTAGTCAATCTTAAAGAAATTAGTGACTAGAACTTTGATAAGGTCCCTTCTTCTCTCAAATTCCATTCTGTTAAAGTTGAAAATTATTTTCATCAAAAGATTTTTGGTCAAAATTTAAATAGGGAAAGAGCGATTAATTTTGATTCATTACCAAAATCTCCTACTATTGATCTTGTCTATAAACTGAAATGGGATAGTTTTATAAAGCTAGATGAGAGGTCCTACCTATATGTGGTCAAGCTATTTTACTCAAACTTTACCTTAAATAAATTTGAAAATGATGTTTCAATTGAATCTTATATGTTTGGGAAAAGAATTGCGTGATGTCTTCATCAAAACTAAACTTTCTACTTGATCTTACTAATGAAGTCACTAAGTTTTTTAATTTTGGAGACTTGTCTAAAATTGATATATCCTAGGCTAAAGTCACCAAAATATTTTGGGGTGGTAAGCAATTAACTTTATCTGGTGGGGCTACTTTTAATAAATTGAATATTGAACATAATCTGCTTCATAAAATGCTTGGTTGTACTATTTTCTCCGCCCCAGTATCTAGTGGTGGTCACTCCACTAATCTAAATTCCATGATTCTTTATGTGATTGCTAAAGGCACATTTGATACCCACTAGTAGCAGGTATAGTGGTGGCCAAGGTTATTTAATCACTTGATTGATGTGGAATATTAGCTCCATTGGTAGGCCTACAAAAATGGAGAAGCTAAGTACTATTATGTGTATTACACCCTATTCAGATTTTTGGTATTTAGGTGCAATTAAGGGATTTGGGACCAACTAAAGTCTAACTATGTGTTGAAAAGTCAAATGCACCCTTCTTTCTTCATCAACCATCACATTTTGCCCTCCAATTGTCAATCTCAAAAGCAATTGAAATAAAAATTTATTCAAGACTCATTTGTCACTTCTAGCGAACATTAGTTCTCCCCCACTGTGCTCAATCTCTTTATGTGGTTCAATTAACGAGTTGAAAAAAGAATGTAGTCATGTGAGATTCCATTATCGATAGATTCATAGTGACCTTTGCAGGGCATTTAGCTTATTTGGTTTTTTTTTCTTCACTTTTTGTTCATACAATGTGTTTGATTTACTTTAAGGTTTGTCTTTTGGATCTACTTCCAATTTTAGGTTTGTCTTTTGCATCTACTTGCAAGTTGCTCCTTGCGCAAATCCTTTTCGTTGATGGCGTGCTAAGGTTGTTATGAACAGTATACTACACAACAACACGACTAGTCCAACAATCAATTTCTCATGCGATACTGAATAAGAGATATGTTACTATTTTTATTAGCCTTTTTCATATATTTAGACTGAATGTTGTATTTTATTCCTAGGTATTCTAATTTTAGCATATGTAGATGCCTCATTCACATTTTATGCATTTATAAAATACCCAACTTTTTTTTATTTTGTATCCATAACCTCCATCAGGCCTTTTGTGCTTTGTAAATCTTTACAAGTATTGACGTTGATTTCTTTATTTTATTCTGATAGTATAGGGTTGTCTATATTTGTTGCATTGTTGCTTATATCTAACTGCTCACGAGGTATTTGAGTCCATCTATCATCCGTTTAAAATTATTATTAAGTTTTTATGATTTATCTATTTTTCTACCAACATGTTTGGTTTGATTTTTTCTACTTACATCCATTGGGTTGGGATGAATTAAATCGCCTGTTTAAGAAATTTTATGAATGGCTTTCTTCACCCAAACAAAAGACTATTTTGGGTTCTCTTCTCTTTTAAGCTCAAACTTGTTTCTATCAAGTTACCATTATGAAAATAGACTGTTCTAATGATGGGCACTTTGGAATCTACATAATTTCTCAAAATGACTATAAACTATGCCTAGTGTGGGTCAATGAAACAAGGAAAATTCCAATCAATTGAATATGATAGTCTATTCAAACATAAAGGGGTCTATTTTGACTGTAGCTTGGAAGTAGGGTTGTCTTCGTTGGTAGGAGATAATGCATCATTTATAAGATTCTTGATCAATTAAAACACCTGAAAGAAATTGTCAAACTCAATGATCAAGCTTGTTTGGATAATTTGCATATTGATAGGAATGCTTTTTGGAGGCTCTATTATTTGATGGAACACATTGGGGGACTTAACCATGAAAAATTTGTTAGTATTCCTAAGAAAGTTGCCACTTTTTTGTCTATCCTAGCACACCATAAGAAAATATGATTATTAAGCATGATTTTAAAAGATCCAATTAGACAATTAACAAGTATTTCAAATAATGTCCTAAAGCGATTATCAAGGTTAGTCCCTTGCTCCTAGCCACACCGCAACCCGTCAATGAAAATTGTACGAACAAAACTTGGAGATGTTTTAAGGTAATGTTAAATAAACTAAATATTACATATGTTGTCTAGTGATATTATGACCTTTAGTCTCATTGAAATTTGTGTTTATCTCCCTTGTAGGGTTGTCTTAGGGCCCTCAATGGTAAATATATATTAGTTTAGGTACTAGCAAGCCAGAAAAAATGTTATAGGTCTAGGAAGATGAAATTGTAGTGAATGTATTGGGTGTGTGCAACCAAGAAATGAATTTCACTTAAGTTCTTGTTGAATGGAAGGGCTCAACTGCAAATAGTAAGGTGTTACACTCAACTGTTAACAAGCTAAATAACATAAAAGTACCTAATGGTATGTGCTCTTGTGTAGCACGTATTGTGTTACTTACATTGACATAACCTAAAGATATCAAACTTATTTCTAGTCTTGTTTAAAAAAAATCATCTATTTGATAGGAAACTACTACCTATGTGACACTGGATAAACAAATTGTGAAGGGTTTTTAGCACCAGATACCACCTCAATAATTGGAGCAATAGAGCATTAGCACTGCAAAACCTTAAAGAATATTTCAACATGAAGCATGCTAGGGTACGCAATGTAATCAAGAGAGCTTTGGGCTTGTCAAGAGTCAATGGGCTATCCTAAGAGCACTACCTACTACCCAGTCAAGACCCAGAACATGATAATTTTAGCTTGTGCACTTTTGAACAACTACATTTGCACCAAGACACCTGTTAATCCATTTGAAGAGATTATATTAGATGAAATTCAGAGCTTTGGACATGTGAATTTTGAGCTTATTGACACAATTGAAACATCATCGAAGTAGGGCAACTAGCGAGATAACTTGGCTACTAATATGTTCTAATTGTGGAGAGGGGCTCGTTCTGCACATTAGTAATTATGTGAGTACAATAGGATGAAATATGTTGAATATGAACTTGGCCTTTTACATCTGGGCTTTCACTTTTATATACTTCAGTATTATCTTTAACAATTGATATTTTGACAATATTTGGCTACAAACATTATGATTTGGTTGGAATAGATATGTGGTATAAAGTATTTGTTTGTTTTTACATAGATAAATATTCAATTGGTGGTAGTTTCTTTATGTTGTACATTACATGTTGTGGTTTTTGTGTGATACCCCTTCTCGGGACAGTGCCCAAGTTGAGGTGTCACTCAGTTCAATCCTAAAGTACAATTCAATTTAAAGTAAAACAATTCATATCATCCCCAAAAGATCAATAAAAATCATTACAATTAATAAGCCCATCAGAAATGAAGAAGAAAGTGAATAGTGGAGGAAAAGGAAAATTTGCCAAGTTTTTTTAAAATCAAATTTTTTGAAATTGCAATTCAGTCCTTGGAGTTGTAAAATCATGCAATTAGGTCCAGAAAGTTAGGAAATTTATACAAAACCCCTTGGTTAACTTTGGTTATTCCTTGCAAGCCCAAGAATTCCTACATGAATGCAATTACTTACCAAAAATTGTATTTTGGCCCCAACAATTTCAAGTAACATGAAATCAAGTTTATAAAAATTATAATTTTAACCACAAAATTTCTAAAAATAATTAATAATATAAATTTCATGAAATTTTCAAATAATAGCAAGATAATAAATGTAATCAAGAAAATTCTAGGGGTGTCATATTTTGGACATATTCGTACATGTTAAAAATTATCACTAAAGGTTTATTTTTCGTGCTATGCAGCTGTATGATTTACAGAATTATACATAGTTAATCTAACAATGTTGAATATGAACCAAGGTATGGCATAGTCTCAATGCTCCTCATACAGCATTAAGAGATCAACTAAAGCAGCAATTGCCCTACGATTTTTCTAGACATATCTAGAGAAAGGGGATCTTATTAATGCATTAAAGCATCTGCAGTCCAGTAGATGGCATTGCGATGGATCCTTTGAAGGTGGTTACATAGTCTTACTAGAAACTATATTATGCAAGAAATTCTCTAGTAGTGGCATCCTAGTGAAGCACATCAAATCCTTGGAAAAAGACCTATTCCACTCTTAAAGGCATAATCAATTGTAGTGGAGGTGGTGGGGCAACTATAGATCCCAACACACATCTGATCATCGTGGAATCTGAGTCAGTGTAGGCTGAGTATATGAAGGCATATGGCGTTTTCTTTCATTAGTTTGAATGTGCATATGTATTTTTTGGGAATATTTACATATAATGCATGGTTGGTTTGTGCATTAAGTGCAGCATGATACAGAAAAACTTAGAGGCAAACTACATCCCTAGTATAATTAGTGGCTCAAGATATTTGGAAATGATTGGGCAACTAGTGAACACTCATTTGATAACATGTATATTATTCAAGAGTTATTAAATGGTTCCAACACAAGTAATGGAGATAAGTTAACAAAGTTTGTTGTGACACCTAATGGAATGACTAGTGGAAATAACACTGACAATGATGCATTTTCTGCCACTCCCTCTTCAGCTTTGGGTTCGAAGAAAAAGTCATCTTCTTCTGGCAAACAAAAGCAAGCTGACAATGTAATATGGACTTAGAGAAATATGATAGGGGCATTCCTAAAAGACACAAAGACTGCCATTGGAAACATTGCAGAAAAGCTTATGCAACTATTACCTCTTCCCACCAATTTGGAATCATCAATGAAATCTTCAATATTTCAAACACTTATTGAGCTTTTAGTGAAAGCAAGTAAGGCACTAGGATTCAATTATCAAAAGCATGAAATTAACTAGTGCTTACAAGCATACCAAGGACCAAATCATGCTGGGGATTTAAATTTGGTGATAACATTACCTTGAAAAGAAAAATCCAAGGAGAGACTTGTGAACTCTTTACAATTCTAGAAACTATTTACAACTAGTGCAATTGGAAGAATGCAAAACTTTCTCAATCAAAAATCCTCCAAAAATTCTAAAAATATTATTGGAGCTTCTTAAAACCTTGAAAAAGTCTCTAAAAAAAATTTGGATCAAAAATCCTTATGGAACTCTTTGGAGAAAATTGCCAAATCAGACTCTAAGCAAATAGATCTCCAAACACAAGTAAACTCTCTAGTTTGCCTCTATTGTTATAATCCACATACCAATTAAATCTTCAAAAATCTATAATCTATAAGCTAGAATAAGAGAGGACATTTGTTGTGATGGAGGCTGATTTTAGGTAGGGAAGAAGAAGAAGAGAGCAAAGCTTTCAACATATAAATGCAATGCTTGTAAGAGAATTTTGGAAGGAATTATGATAAAATCTAATTCTTCACAAAATGATGTGAGTTTCTAAATTCCCTCACCTCTATGTCTATATATAAAGAGAGGATGTTGAGATGCCAACTTGGCTTCACACCTTCTTTAAGGATAGTAGGTAGCCACTTGTTTGCCAAGTTAGCAAGCAAAAATCTCAAATTACATTTGAACTTTTCCTCCCAAATTCATTCTTCTCATTTATTAAATTCAATTTTTTAATTTAATCAATTAACCTTTGACTTAATTCTTAAGTCAAACTGGTGTAACTCGTAAGCTTAATTTGCTAACTTAACTCTTTAAGTTATCTTGACCAATTGATGGTCATGTTGACACCAAATAATTAATTCCTTAATTATTGATTGAATTTAATTCCTTAAGTTAATTGATTAATTTAACACTAAAATTAATCAAGTTAAAAATGAGCTTGAAAATTGGCACCATAAAATCAGTCCACTAGGAGTTAGTTTTCTAACACCTAGAAAATTTTCTCCATCAATTAGGAAGCTAATTGACTTTTATGTGTGGCCCAATAGATTTTACCATTCATTAGACATAGGCTCACAACTCTTTCTGACTTTTGAATATCTTATATTCATTTTAATTTAAAACTCCTTTTAAACTAATTGACTCAATTCAATTAATCTCATTAATTGAAGAGTACCCAATCTCTATGATCAATGTCCAACCTCAAGCCCATTGAGCCCAACTAATTAGTCGAAATGAATATTCTGGAGAACCATCATAGTTCTATGTGTACTTAGGGCAAGGTATTTGCCAGCTTCCTAATAGCCTCGATATTATGTCTCTATTATCAATGTTTGATCCCTTTATTTAACCTCCTCTTTGAAAAACTCATTTTCCAAATTGTTAAATTACCTTGCACAAGAATTTTTAGAAATCGATCATTATAGAATACATAATAGATGCACTCGCCCTTCACAATAGCAAGAAGTTGGATTCTATCTTGGATCTCACAAGCCTCCATGCTAAGTAGCTCATACCCAATCTTGACCTGAAAGACCCACTAAGTAGTTAAGAAAGAATCAAAGCATGAGGATCGGACATAAGGTCACCATGGATCCTCAGGTTAGAAAACTAATAATATGCACTAGCATAAGTGGGAGAATTAGCCACTACTGACTTGCTACTGCGACTATCTAGTAGATTCTCCAGTAGGTCTTCAGTACTTTGTTATCTAACAAACACCCACTAGCATGCACCCATATCTCATACAGTTGCTTATGGAGCAAAGCAATATCCAACTCTTAGATTTATACATCATTAGTATAAGTCTATTTGAATCTTAGATGCCTCGTCTCTTAAGATCTTATAACTTGAAAGATTTGAGATCATGACCATATGATATTTATTCTATGGTCACCAAACCAAGTCCCACAGTCATAGGTGATCTAAGGGCTTTATCTAAATGCAAGTGAAATGAAATAAAGTATAATATGAAGGTGGCCATATAAAAAATATCATTCAATCAAAATTATATCACGAGTGAAACAGGTTATAAAGCTAATCTAATTGGTTTGTGGGGTTCTATTCCAATATCCAGATTTATCTTTGGCTGATCAGATTAGGGATATACATTGGTTGGCACACAATAAAGCAGATATGGATGCCTTTTAGGGAATAAACATAGAGACAAGATCCTTTTTCATGCATACGCTACTAGTTAGAACCTTGGCATCTGAGTAACTAGTTTCTTTTCATTATTTCATAAAGCTATTGTTTTCGGACTACTACTAGATGTAAATGTTAATGTTTTATCTATGAAACTCATGACATGTAAGGAATAACTATAATTAGTTGAATGACAACTATAACTGTCACCCAAAAAACAATTTTAAAACCATTTTAGTGTTACATGTTGTTCTATAGAAATTATATTGCATATGAGGATGGTATATGAAGCAGTTTTTTGGTGTAATGACCTGTAGGGGTTATAACAATTTTCTAATTCATGTCTTAGTTAATTGGATGCAATTTGTATATTATAATCTTCAACACTCATTTTTTGTTCTAGCAACACAAAGTGACATCAAATAGTTAATGTTTTTAGATGTTATACAATTTATGGAATACCATGTTGTGGGTACCTTATTTTCTCAATCAATGAAAGTTGTATTGAATGTATGTTAAATTTTGTTTTAAAGGGATTGAAGAACTTTTTTGATGAATTTTATAGTATAGGTTTGGCATATTATTTCATTAGTGAAGGCAAACTAGTAGGCTACAAACAAAATAAGAAGACTCTATATAGATAAGACACCATTAATTTTTGGAAAAAACAAAATTTGTTTGATAGCTGGAGTTAACCTTGGTAGATATATATAGACAAATTTGTGGGCTACTATTTCGTAATTGGACAATTTACTTCAATGTGATTACTTGTCAAAAATCTAAGTTAAAACCATATATGCACTACATTAAGAACATGAACTGGCACAAATTAAGCTTCTTTGAGTCATTAAGAAGGATCAAAGTTTTTTAACTAGGAAATATATCTTGGCATGTAAATGATAGACCTACAACAAAAAATTCAGTTAGATAAAATTTATATAACATTTAAAGGAAGAAAAGATATGGAATATGTACTTAAGTTTTATTAATTATTTCAATTGGCTTTGATGAAAAATTAATTTTATAAAGAAGTAATGAAAAAAGTACTTGAGTTTTAAATCTTAGATAGAGAAAATATTATAAAATATAATAGAACATAGAGGGATACACAAGCAACCACAACTAGTTGCGGCTAATAGAACGTAGGTGGATACAAAAAGGACCATAATATTAGCAAACAACACTAACCTATAGGGAGTTCATGTTAATGCCACTTATTCACACAATAAAGGAACATGGTACAGAAATAGAAACAGTGATGATGATAATCATATGATGCATTTGATACAAGAACACATCACTTCTTACCACAAAGTGTGGATGCGTTAGAGGAAGATGCATAGGAGCTTGAGGGACCTTGAATTGAAGAAAGATTAAGCAAGCCAAATAACTCTTGATCATCTTCTTCTATTCACAAGCCATCGTATTGCACAAATAAAGGATTCATAATCGGATTTAAAGATATATTAGGATTTGTGAACTTCATTGAGTTCTGAGATGTATCATCATTGCCATAAACTTTGTCCAGATCTCTCCAGAAAGAAGATGTCAAAGGGTACATATTGACATTTGTCAGGGTAGCATTCGACAATGTGGCATTAATGTTCATAAGCTGAATTGTGCCAATTCCACTATCATCAGAAATTTGAATAATGTTGGACTCCCCAAAAACATAATAGACTTTAGCAAGCTTAATATGTCACATAATTCTGACCATTAAGCCTTTCCTTTCATCATGTATGCCTACGATATTAGGTATTTCCACAAATCCAAGAAATAAAACATAAAATTATTACAAACCTATTCGACAAATTAGTAAGAAAAAAAATATTAAGTTGTGGTGCACAAATTAAATATTGCCATGGTAATATAGTCCCAGATATAAGGTTCGATAGACACTATATTGAGGTCCTCATTGTAAGTAATTAGGGCTAGAGAAATTAAAAACCTAAAGATATTTTGCCTATGTAGCAACACCTTAAATTGCATTCTACCAACTTTGTACTTAAAGTTGGTCATGAATTTTACATTAATACAATAAATGCATAATTGGATAACATCAATATCACCGAGGCCAAGAGATCTCCCATCTAAATGAGCATACTCCACTAGTCGACTGATAAACTCTTGGTTAGTTTGCTCCTCCCAAGGTACGACATACAAAACTTGTTCTTGAGTGTGGGGATTTCTTGGAGCCATTTTTCTTTAGTGGGTCAAATTAATTGGTAGCTAATAGTTGATGAGAGATATTTGGGACAAAGTAAAGTTTGTCAGGCCAAGAGAACCCAACACATAATAGGATTTATAATGCATAGGGCATTTGAAAAATATTTTTTGTAAACCTATCATAAGGCATGCTTTTTCATCAAGTCATCTATCATTTGTCAAGTTTGAAAGCAAACAGTAACACAAGATGCAAGATTTCATCACAATATTCTGGTAAAGCATGCATAGTAAGGCTACAAAAAGCCATGCAACCATTTTGGACAAAAGGAAAATATGCATAATTGCATGGCTAAAAATTAGAATCTTAGCATGGGAATGGCCAATCATTCTTGGACAGCAAGCTTAGTTGTTTCATGTAGTAGAGTCCGACATGAAATCTTATATTAATTAATCGACATATTAAACAATATACAAGATACATTTTGATTCATTTTTTATACATGTGCATTGGATGATTTGTCACATTTTCACCTATCTATAATTAATACACTCCCTCAACTAAAGGTACTTGGTGCCATGGAATGTCATTAGTACAACATGAGAAATGTTCATTTAGCTTTGCCAAAATGAAATGTACACTAATAGCCACAATCTAAAAAACCAAGCATTTTAGTCTCCAAAGGCAACAACTAGAACATTTTACTAATATACATAAAGACAATCAACAAAAATTTTTTAGGCAACACTATTACAGAAAATAGTAATTCTTCATTAAGAAAATCAAAACAAGTATTACATAATACACTAAAGGACTAAAATAAGTAGTTCTAACCCAACCAAAATGGAAAAACAAATATTACGCACTACATTCAAATACTAAATGTCATAGTTTTAGATATTTAAACATAGCATTAACATAAATAGGAGTTAAGTTAAACAACGTCCCCTTAGGTTCAACTGTAAAGAAAAGTGTTGTATTACATACATTCTACTATCATTCACTAGGCATATACAAAAGACATCACAACATAAGTCTAACCAGCAATACTATCAACAAACTAACAACTGCAACAAAGATGACACACGTACAACCAAAACAACCACCAAATATCATTGCAGAATTCATGTTGCGATTTGGAAGATTAAATGTCTCAAGTTGTTCAACGAAAGAGCTATGAATAGAAGGACCTATATGCGAGCTTTCACTTTGCTTTGTGTGGTCAATGATTTCACTTTCATGTGTTTTTAAGTCTTCGCAAATCAGCGAAGTTTGAACATAAGCACTTGGACTGCATGGCTATGAATATGCTCTCTATGATAGATTGTCCCCATACGAATACTACCATGGGATGCCCTGGTACACATCCTACCATATGAAGTAACCATCATGATTATTTCCCTTCGGATATTTGTAAAACCGTCAACCATGATTCTGTGCTATGTGAGATTAACGAAGTACCATCTGACCTCCATCATAAGGGCACTGAAGAAATAACCTTAGAATCATTGCAATCTACAAACAATTTTAAGTAATATGAAAATGAATTAATGAACAATATAACATATCTATAGGTAAGATTATATGAATAGATAGGGTAATCTAATAGTATGTGGATCTATATAAGCATTCTTTATAAAGGGAAAGGAAATAAGCATACAAGAGATCTCATAGATTCTCATATTGGTTGGTTTACCAAAACCAACCCTTTAGCATATCATATTATGGTATGCACAATTTATGTAAAATAAGTACATAATACATATAATATTGGATTGCATTTACCTTCATAATATTTAAATAGCTTAATCAATAGCCTAAAAATTGATGTGTCACCGCATGTCAACTGCAACCATTTTTTAACCACTGCTCAGAATATATAAATCAAATTAGAATGCGGTATTAGTATTTAGTATCTTTATAGCTCAATCAATTATATGAAAATCTCATAAAATACATACCAATATGTAAATCAACTGGCCAAATACAAGTTCCATTTTCAATTTAAGAGAAATATATTGTTGTCTGAATACAAACAGCACAAAGAATTGGGCAAAACAACTGAATCAATGAACTAACCTCTAAGATTAGAGTTGACACCACAATTGGTCACAAGCCTCACTAGAGCTTACCTTGCATCCATTCTCCAATTAGCAACAATCGTGAAATTTAGATGCAAGCTATATAATTGTCATCTCAAATGTGATGTTTTATACACATTAGATGAATATATTGGTAGCTCTTAATAATTTTAACAGTAATACTCAATAGTCTTATTATCTAATCAGATTATAAAATTAGTTGCAGTAGAAACATTTTGTCAATAGATACACACATCAGTATTTGTTCTATCAAATATGTCAACAACAATTCTATGCTTACCCTGCCTACACACAAATTAGATAAGCTGTCATGCAACCATTTTATTAACCTCATTTAAGCAAACGCAAATTCTATTAATGGTTGCTAAATTCCACCCATATGTTGAGCGAACCTAAATTATATTCATGGTTGCTATATTTACCTAACCACATAAACCTTAAGCATTTGAGACCATCCATATGTAGCATAGATCGGAAGAAATAAAAAGAGATAGCAAAGCAAAAATTACAGGCAAATCACTATACAATATATTGTTATAAATGTAACCTAACACACAAATCAAGTTCAAAATCGAAGGAAAAATCTAAGTTGCTCTTGAAATAGACTGATTTCAAAATTTAATAACAAAATGCACTTAATCAATCAAAGCAAATCAACTCAATTGAAGTAAACAACAACTAAATTTAGTTGCCTATTACTAGAAAAAAAATTAACTGTTAACAAAGAAAAACTCACCAAATTCCTAAAAACCCAAGCTTTGGCTGAAGATCTACAAATTGATCATATCTCTTGACAATTCATCAATCTATCCATTCAATTGAAAATATATATCATAAGAATAGAAAATATCTACAGCAGGACAAGTAGTGTTTATCACACATTTACAAGTTACAAAGAAAAAATTGAAGAAAAAAGGTTTAGTTTAATGTATATATTTATACACAAAAGTAGAGGGTGTACGTAAAGGTTAGGGAGAAGAGAAAAATTTGAGAGAAAGCGAAACGAGGGAAAGCTTGTTTAGTTGTGTTCTACAGTGAGAGAAAGCGGTTTAAAATCTACCCATGGAGATAAATTTGGGCTGAAGATTCATGAGGAGTAGGGTTTCAGCTGTTCCTATTTAGGGATGAAAAGAATATGATGGAGGATCAATTTTGACTAAAAGAGCCCCATTTGATGAGGGCAACTTTGTCCATAAAACAATAATATCTCCTATCAAATGCCTCTTAACCAAATAGGAGACACTATATTGCCTACTAATCAACTAGGGAACCTTGCATATCAAACATGATAATAGCAGCAGCAATCTCACCTAATTGGGTGCCATTACAATGACTGCCATTATGCAAATTCCACAACAAATGTGCCCTAAAATTATTAGTTGTTTGCCTTAACCCAGATAATGATTAAGCTTTTTTCTCATATAACTCAGTTATATTGCAAGGTGAGTAGCTAAACAAGAGGAAAACTTTGTAACACTCCCAATTTCCAATATGTAGATTGCTTAGGTTGTTCAAAACTAGAGCTCATTCAACTAATCCTTTTCCCCACTTTTAGTTCAAATATCACTTTAAAAAGTGTGTGTGCATAGATGCGTTAATTTCACTAAGAGATAGTTAAAAAGCTACAACTATTAGAGTAGCATGATTGCATCAGTTCCTAAAATTTCATAACATCAGGAAAACCCAAATACCAAATTATGATATCTAATGACATCATGAAATCAAACACCACAAGCATTAGATTATATTAGCAAAATTCAAAGCAGAACTGTTGAGCCATGTATTAGAAAAACTAAAATAGCAAATAGACAAGATAACCATTTTCTATCCAAAAATGATCTTGATGTCGAAATGATAACAATCAAGCATTACAATTCTATTTTTATCAAACAAAACCTTACATGCTTTTTCAATTGTTATGTCATCTTCATGATCATTAAGAATAACCTAATGAACTTGAGCTTGCTAAATACTCCTTACTCCATAAAATCAAGCTTATTTTCCTACAAAATCAATTCTCCATTATGTTTTTTTCCATCATTCCTCAAATTGCTCAAAGATTTCAATAGTTAACTCTCACCAAACGACGCTTCATGTGCCTTCAATTTACATTAGAAGCAAAGGTAAATTACAATTTCTAATATTTTGCATTCAAAGACTTGATCCATTCAAGAAATGCAAAAACCTCATCAATCCAATGCTAAAATTTATTCATTTTTGCATATAATCGATGTTGAAGTAAATAATACAAGAATATAGTACATTTCTAAAAATTAAAAAAAGATGATAAAATCAGAGAGATAAAACCCATTAGAAGAATATGATTCATCCTTGATTCTTTGAATAGCCACATACAAAAATCTAACACTAAAGCAGATGCTGGACACCAAACACCACTCACAAATAAAAATAAAACATTCATAAACAACACATGGTTAAATGAATTCGCATTTTTCAAGAAAAATAGAAAGCAAAGAAGAATAATACCTTATTGAAGCAACATAACAATGGAGTTTAACATCTCAGGAGAAAGATAGGAAGAACTTAATTGGATGCCATTAATTGAAGATTAATTCAGGGACAATGAAAATGAGAGGAATTGGAATCATGTATAGAAATTTAATAAAGGGAAGACCTTTGAGCCAGATGTTCCACGTCTAATGTTGTTGGACCTGACATTAGTGGCAAATCTAGTGGTGTCGCTGTCATTCGTGGCAAAGGACGGTGGTGCCAAGTCGCCAAACAACTTACTAAGCATTGTACATGATAATCCTAAGTGTTTGTGTTGCAGTTGTGGAGAATTAAAATTTGCAATTGGTGAAAAATTAGATCACACTAGATATGGCAAAAGCAATGATCCGGGGAATTCCCTGGCCAGCGACTGCGACTGCGACGGTGTAATATCGACAATCTATAGCTCTATCATGGGCTTGACGTGAACGGATGAGTTGGGGGATGCATTGATCCATTGTCTAAGGCAAATGACATTCAATCCTGATGCAAGGTTTTGACGGTGATGTGTTAATGGTGCAAGTAATGAAAGTGCCAAAACAAAAAGGAAACAAAAGCAAAGGACAAAAAAAAGATGAAAAAATTAAATATAGAGTTATTAAAAAAAATTAATTAATATATATTTTTATTTTAATAATAAAATTACGTAAATTATATACTGAAATGTGTTGAAATAGTAAAAATGGAGAAAATGACTTCTCCACGTTATTGTGATATATGAAACATACTTAAAATTGGACACATCATTTCAGTTTATATAAATTAGATTCTGCTTGTTATATTAAGTAAAATCGCCCAATCACAAATTTCATTGTTTGTTTTTCAATAATTGGGCTACTCGTGCTCCTGACCCACCTACAAAACATCCTATTAAAGCCCGAAATGAGAACCTCCAGAATATTGTGGAGTGGTTCACGCGTTTATATTTGGAGGTCGTCAGTCGATTACGGAGCTGAATTCTAGATCTTATCTGCGAGGAAGGCTTTGAAGCTGTTGCTTGAAAGAGAGGAAGACCTAGCAAAATTGATATGGCTTTGAATCCTCAACTTTTCCCTAATGGGATGCCGGTGCCATTCGTCAACGAGATATTTGTCCTGGCCAGAGATGGAGTCGAGTTTGAGATTGACAAAATCCCTGGGTTTGCTTGTCTCTCTTTCATCTGAAATTCAGTCAACTTTCTTTGTTATTCAACCGTTGCTGTGGGCTTATTTTTCAATTTGATTGATTCCAAGACGAATAAAGACCTAATTGTTCCCACCATATTAATTGTTTGATAACCGTTATTGTATGGAATTGAACCCGATGTCAATCGCATGCTCTTATTTTTGCAGGGTTTTACTTGTAGGCTTTTAACTCCGACTTTTTCTTTGTATTTCCATATTCGTATAGCTTTAAATTCTCTTACCAAATTTTACCTTAATGTGTGAAAGCTGTGCACTTTTGTGTGCGCTTCATGTGAAATTATATGATCTCGTTTGTAAATGAGATTCTGCAGATTCTTATCTCTTGCGATCATGCTGTATTTCTGCATAATTCTTAATTGTGAGGCCAATAAGCCTAGCGCCAACTCCTTTCTTTTGCACCCTGTACTGCTTGCTTCGTCTAACTTGGAGGTAGACAATTTCTGTAATCGATCCCATATGCAGCACCCCTTATTTGACGAGTCAGAAGTTGTCATTTCATGCTAATTTTGTCTCTCTTCCAAGGCTTTGTTGGATGAGCTATTAACTTAGATATCACTTGCAATATGGGTCTAGTGGAGTATAAACCAAGTGGATGGAAGGGCAGAAGCCTTTGGTCTATTACTGAGTCATAATAATTAGCGTGTTTCTTTTCTGATGTTAGTTAATGGTTGGATATTATTAATGTAAAAGTTCCTTTTTATTAATGCAGATAGCATAGAATAAAAAAAAGAATTGGAACCGGGGTGGTGGTGGTGGTGGTGGTGGTGGTGGTAGTGGTAAAATTTCTAATTTCTCTAATTCTGAATGATAATCATTAGCATGAGTGTTTTCTGATGTTGTTTAAATGGTTTGATGGCATGATTGTAAAGATTCCTTTTTATTATTTACTGCAAATAAAATAGAATAACAATAATATTTCATGCTAAGCTGGATGGCATTAAATTTATGGATTTGTTCTGCAGCCAGTTTTCCTAACAGTTAGCAATCAGGTGTAGCAAAAATTTTGTGGCACGCCGCTAGCCATTTTTCTTCTGTGCTTGTGGCTTCAACTTTGGAGACACCTTCTGTAGAAAGCATATTAATTGTAGAATAAGGTTGAAGAAAATATGCTACTGGCAGTGTTCCTACTTTAGCATGATATTTCAAAAAATTTGTATGGCTTCAGATCTGGAGTTATCAACCTTTGCTTATATTTGCCCTTCCTTCCTTTATACTTTTTCTTTAAATAATTGATTAATTTGGTTTGATCCTGTTGGTTTATGTCACGTATGACCATCTTTCTTGCGCTGCTGATTCAATGATTTATTCTTTAGTAGAAAGATATTGCATCATCCTTTTGTTTATGGGCAATTTGACTTTTGAAGCAAGAAGTACCAGTGCTTCTGTTCATCAAACATTAATGACTTCCATGCTCTCCATTCTCAGCACTCAAGGTGGAAATGTTAAAGCAAAAGGAACTATATACTTGTCAAATATTCGCATGGTCTTTGTTGCAAACAAACCTGTTGGGAATCTTGCTGCCTTTGATATGCCCCTGGTATGGATATCTGGTCCTAGTTTGCCTGATGATCTCTCTTAATTTGTTTGTCACATTGATCCATAATTAGCTGTGATTTTTATATTTTTTTGGGTTTATATTGGCTGCTGCATTTGGCCTCAAATCACACTCTTGATGTCTTGTCTGTTTATTGAAATTTTGTGATTTTCTTCTCAATATTCAATTGGTATCACTTAAGGGAGCAGTGGGAGGGAGGTGGGTGGGAACAGAATTTAACATCTTTATTTGGAGCACAATGACCATCCATATTGCTTATAGAGGGAATCATCTTGGTTGATGCGATAAGGTCGTTATCTTTTCAGGGCTTTACCATCATATCCTTTGAAGTATGATGTATGATTTGGAAACTGTGGACTCAGATGGCATAGATTACTTTTACTTCTTTCCTTCTTTTTCCATAGCTTTGTAGTAAATAAAAGAATAGCTGTCCTTCCTTCAGGCTTCACTACCAAAGTTTATCGGCTTGTGTGTTAAACCATCTGGTCATTAGTTTTGTTAGTTTGGTTACACATACTTATTAGCTCAGTTTTGGGTGTTTTCATTGCAGGGAATTTATGTATTTGCCAAAATAGTGGCAGAAACAGTCTGTCAGTACTGTAACAAAATTTTCCATTTTGTTTTTTGGCTCATAGTCTTCATTTTGCTTGCTTCCCTATGTAAAGTAGGCTGTCCCAGTGCCATTGAGAAGCCTACATCACTCTATGGGAATGATTTGTGGGCCTTGGAAGCTCCAAAGAATCTGATTTTAAATTGCAAGTGAAGTGAACTAGAGAGGAGAAATTTTTTGTCGAGTGTGAGATGTGATTTTATGAAGGGATTGGATCAAGGGTTAGATTGGCTCTTTTAGTAAGATTTTTGGATAGAATCCGTTAATTGAAAACACGCATTTTGCTGCAAGCTTTGTACAGTGATAGGGTGCAGCTGTAAACGCTGGGTTTGGTTGCTGCTGTCCAGTAGTGAGTGTCGTGAAATCATTGATTGGATGGACACAAGATGCACTCAAGATGTGTGGAGGATGAGGGAGTGTTAAAATGGATTCTGGGAATGTATGACTGAATTTCTCATGTAAAAGAAATTCTTGGCTTTTGTGTTTATGATCTTTTTCTTTAATTTATTTTTCTGTTACCCTCATTAGAAGAGTGCACTTTATTTATTGCAACATGGAATTTATAATGCAGCTCTATGTTCATGATGAAAAATTCAACCAGCCAATTTTCTTCTGCAACAATATTTCTGGTCATGTGGAACCTGTAAGCACAAAGAAGTTATATTTCTGGATTCTGGTCTTCTTTTAGGGGTTCTGTTCTTTTTTACTAGAGGGGTCTGAAAACTGTCCTGCAATTTTCAGGTTGTGCCTGATAATGAACACAGGGCTCTTTATTCAACTCATTCTTTCAAGATTCTGTTCAAGGAAGGTGGTTGTGGAACTTTTATCCCACTGTTCTTCAACTTAATTGCTTCTGTCAGACAATATAACCAGCACGCTAGTGCAGCACAGCCTCGAGTGGATCCTCTCCAAGCAGCACAGACTCCTGTGGATGAGATGATGAGACATGCGTATGTGTTTATACCATTATTTTCTTCTGATTGTAGTCCGTCCCATGATTGGTTAATATTTGTTATCTTCATGTTCTACTGATAAAAAATGGAAAGTAAGATTGACAATTTCTGTCTCCATTTGCAGATATGTTGATCCCAATGACCCCACAAGAATTTTCTTGCAGCAGCCAAATTCAGAGTCTCAGTTGAGACGCCGCACATACCAGTCACATAATACTGAAAACGCAATATGATCATTGCTGCTATAAAAAATTCAACTCATGACACCTAGTTGTGTAACATAAGCCTTTCTGTTTGGTTCCTCCTATTAATTGCTAGTCTATGTCAGTATAATAATCGTGCGCCTGTAATGGGCATTTAATGAGTTTAATCAAATCAGAGGATATTTGCTATCTGTTAATATTTTTTTCATGTTGTGATGTCTCCAAATGTTTGATAGAGGCTGCGTGCTTCATCTCATAACCCTTGCATTATGATTGATCAATCATTTCCTGGAACTTCTTTTTTCAAAGGTTCGAAATGCTTTAAATACCTTGTCAACTCAAGGAAGTCCTAATCCATTCTGTTGCATAAAGGCAAGCTCATTGCTTTACGAAAGTTGCGTTTGATCAATTAGTAATCTTGAAGTGAGTTGACCGTGTTATTAGTTGAAAATGAACCGTTGTCCCGTTCAGGAAACCAAGGGAACAACTTTTCGTCTAAAGCACAAACTGTGAGTTTTCATAGACAAAAACTCCAATAATGTATGTGGTTTAACTTGTGGATAACAACCTGAATTGATTTGGCAAAAAGTGAATTTCAGATTTGTTAATCTACATTGTGAAGATTATCATAATCGTGGAGGTGATTTTACAAATTAATTCACAAGGCGGTGCAAGCCTCTTCTGAGCCACAGCTGGTAAACTGTCATGTAGAATGCATCATAACTCATTGGCATATGGTCAGCATGCCACCTGAAGTGCTTCCTAACGATGCATAAGTTTTGATAGAGGTTAAGGTACATCTGCTCGGATACTGATGATGTCAATATGTACTTCAAGAAAGCAACATCCCCTTGGTTAACTATAATGGAAAATTTGCTCCAATCCAAGATATTAGAAAATGGAAGGTCGTAGTAATTGGATATCAGAACAGGAATACAGCCATAGTGAATAGCATCACTAACTCTGGCTGTATTCACCTCATAACCTTTTACATGGAGGCAGTATTTGCTTCTCCTGAACCCTTCGTCATAAGGAAAAGGCGGATGACTTGAAAATATACTAAAAGAAGTATCATTTCCCCACAAATTTAGCAACTCTTGCCGAATAACAGAATTCTGCACTCTACCAGCAAAGAAGACTAGTTTGGTTCTGCAATTACAAACATACCACATGTCACAATTGATTCTTGAAAAAACATATTAATGAAACCGAAAATGTATTATGCCAAACAAACTGCAAAACTAAATAGGGAAGAAAACTTGGTCCTAGTCGGAGTTTTTTGGAAGTGGGTACTGGTGTCTCTATTATGTTAACTAGAAGAAGAAAGGCCAGATAAGCAAATCTTGTATCTTACACATGTTCTCATGAATTCCTACTTAGCCAAAATCAATTTGCCAAACAACAGATATAATAGACACATAAAAACACAATCAGTTGCAGCATGCATAAAAAGAAGAATGTCCACAACGGCATTAATGCAGAGATTGGCCTGCATAAGTCTCCTTATGAAATGAAAATTGTTAGCCTCCATAAAGGTTGGACAAAAAGCAATAGAAAATCTTATCGATGATCACCTTTTCATGAGTTTGTTTCTTTGGATTGGGCTTTTACAGTTTCATGTTATAGCCCCTCTAATTGAGCCAGCTCGCCGGATATATGAAAGGACTTTTTCATAGAAGAAGCTGTAGCAAACATATATAATGGATTCACACTACATCATCACAGTTCAACTTTCCACAGTTAATCTTAATACCAGAAGTTGAGACGAAGCCACAACAACCAATTCTAGGTTCAAAGGACAAAGATATTGGCACATAGCTGCAGAATCCAGGTAAATTATCAGTATGACTCCCCACCCCCTTAATTCTTAAGTAATTTGGGAGGGGAATGATTTGATGCTTCAGTCTAACTTAATCCTTCCAAGACCTCTAGGTAAGGCTTAAGAGCCACAAACAAATCAAAGCTTTAAGTAAACTACTCTTTATAACAAACTAACTGATGCAATGTAATAGGCAACTGAAAGCATGAAAGTAAGAGTCAGCCGCGGAGATATACCTCGCATTCGGAGGATTCAAGACTTGATCATGCTGCCGGGGCCAAACTTGAGGCAATGCTATATCTTTGTGTGCAGTATAAAGCCTCTGAAAATAGCTGGATGAGCAAGTAATCTGAATAGCATTGTTATGCACCCCAAAATGTTTGGAGGCCGCCTCCCGCCCAACCGAGTGACAGCAGACAAAAAAGTGGTCAGCACCCCCAGACACATTCCAAAATTGGTATTCAGAGCTGATCCTCAAAACATAATTAGCAACAAAATTGGAAATGGATAACTCTGAACGCAAAAAGGGATGATTACGCATGGCATTGATTGAAAACGGCATAAAGAAGAAGTGAGCCTCCTCAGGATGCTGTGTAACAAGAGAACTCCGTAGAAGAGCCAGCTTAAATGCATGCTCACTGAAATAATTCCCTATCTTTGGATTACGGGGGTTGGGATGGGGAAGAAAGACGCGGGCAAAGGGGGATGATTCGTTGTTCATGTAGACATCTGGGTACACAAAAATCTTCAGTTTTTTTAACATCTCCTGATAATCTGTATTGAAAAGTCTCCAGTTGTGATAAGGACTTATGTTGGTCTTTATCTCTAATGGTGGTGGAGACAAGTCTGAATTCCCTCGGACATTAAGCTGAAAAACCCTTGTTATGTTGGGCCCATTATGCGCTGAAGCCGATTTGATCAATAAAATTTCAGGCCGCAATGATAAAATTGTCGAAGATGTAATCAAGAGGACAGCAATAGGTGGGAATAAGATAAAAAATGAATTCCAATTGGTTCGATAGGGAACCCGCAACAGCCTTGCTCTGCCTAAGATAGTGCAGAAGAGCATTGTTCCTAATGTTCCTTAACCAATGATAAAGTGATAACAATGACAAAAACTGTCACCCAGACAAACGAACCCACACAATTCGCTTACACACATAAGGAATGAAGTCAGCTAGATTTGTGCCTAAGTCGGCAGAGTTACTATAATCTAATCTCAAATGGGAAGTCCTTCTCTGGCAATGATTCAGAAATATGTACAGCATAAAATCTAAGAAAATTTACCATTCAAGAAGCTGCAGCAGAATTCGTTCAGCCCGCAGACTCCAAGAAATTCAACAAAGAAAATAAGATATGCAATTTTAGCATTCTGGGATCATGTAACTCTTTTGGATAGAGAAGGTGTGGACATAGAAAAGCATAGAACTGACCTAAAGCATTCAGTGAATGCGGGGCACTCACGACAGCTAGTGGAGGTAATGGAAAAAGGAAATGGCAGCCGCTGGTG
>JACGDI010003783.1:87941-104855 GCA_014898725.1 Jacaranda copaia | reverse complement strand
CTAATATTTTCACTTTGAATATTTATTAATATGCCATGACTATTGACTTGGTGATTCTGGAATGTCGGTACAATACAATGTTGTATTTGGTACATCATATTATTAGAATGTCAATAGATTACTTGGGGCATATTCTAGAACAATATTTTTTTATTTTATATTATTTTAAAAATAGAAAATACAATTGTCTGTGCTATTTTCAATAAAAATATCATTTTTTTTCATTTTCATATTTATAAAAAACCTACGCAACCTACTAATTTAAAAATAATTAAAATTTACTAATTAATTAAATATTAATTTTTTCTATCATTTTAAGACAATGAGATTCATATAAAATTTAATACTAATTTTTCATCACAACATTATCCACTAATGTAACTGATATGGAATAACCCAACAAACCCACTTAACGTGCGGCCTAGAAACAGTTCTGGGCCCAGATGGGTTAGGCCACTCGACTATAACCATTTGATCGAGTATATTGTTTCTAACCACGTTTAATGGGAGGCTTCAACCCATTTAACCCATTCAACAATCTCTCTAATCGACCAGCCTCGTTTATTCGACTATTATTGACCAGATGGCTCACTCCAGCGCTGACTCATATCCTCGCCACATTTATTGTTCTGACAAGCAGCATGCCTCTGCATTAATGATGCGTGATAACCAGTACAATATCTGCCACCATCTTTAACAGGGAGACGCCTATCCAAAGTACTGTTCACTTTGAAAAATAGGAGATGGTGCCACCTGAAATAGTACTAAAATCTGGAATGACTATTAACCCCCTGGCGATGACTAAAGCCCACAACACCTGATAAGGGTACCTTCAACATATCATATATCAGAAGAAAGTTATAAATACCTCATAATCAACCACACTTCAGGTAATGTCAAATACCCTATAAACTTTTAATATTCTGCTCAATTATTATCTTTCGACCAAAACTAACTTGAACGTCGGAATGCCTTCACCAAGGGCATCTCGAATAATTTAACGTGTGTTACTATTGCAAATCTCAAACCTCGAGAAGTATTACACTTGGATCATTCGACTTACCTGGTCGAATTTGCCTAAACACTACCCCTTTTCACTAAAAACAACTGTCAACCTCATCATTTTGGCGTTGTTTATGGGAAACCTTTGAGATTGCAATGAAAACAAATCGTGAACACATGTAGAGCCACATCAAAAAGGGAGGAGAACATGGGTCCACATCTCCACTTCCCCCTTCGCCCTAGCTAGGTGCACACACTCCACGCTCCACGTCCCTCAAGAGCAAATTGTGACATTAACTATACCCCAGTTGATGTAGCTGATAAGCGAGCAAATCTCTACTCAAATCTCAGCCTAACTGTCTGCTGCACTGAATAGGCACGCCACTATGCCAGCCCCAACTGACAATGCCACCCCGCAACTGCCTCCACCAGAAGACAAGTCCCCCAAGGATAATCGTAGTTGTTAGGAATCCAAGTGACTCACCCAATGAAAAGCCAGTCCTAGACACCCCCAAGAGGAAAGGAAGCGATCAGAGTCGCGGGAGGAGATTATCGACTCAGTTGATCACATTCAACCTAATCGAGCCCCACAATGCGATAGGGTCAAATGATCCAGGCATAACTTTTGCGAGGATATGGAAGAATCTACAGACCTCACGGCCCAAGAATGGGAAGAAGTTTCCCATCAAGTCCAACAACTAAATAAGCACATCGACGAGATCTCAAGGAGAAATATCGATAGAGCGCCCAATCCAGAGGGCCCCTAGAGGTCTCATCACGAAAGAGGATCCCTGTTCATCCAAGAGATTATTGACGAGTGCATTACTGCCAATACAAAGGTTCTAATCGATCTGTTGAGATACAATAGCTCGACGGACCCTAACGAGCACCTAATGTAGTTCGAGCATATGATGTAGCTGCATAGGTACAATGAATACATTCATGCCAAGATGTTGGTGACCACTTTCCAAAGTATTAGGCTTGACTAGTTTGTGAAGCTCGAGCTTTTGTTGATATACTCTTATGACCAGCTTTGCAATACGTTTTTGCACTAATTTGCCAGCAGGAGAAAGGGAAAACTCCCGCACACCTATTTCCATACCATTAAGCAAAGCGAGGGAGAGTCCCTCCATGACTTCTTTACAAAGTTCAACATAGAGGTCCTCAAGATAGACAACCTTAGGATTGAGTTTCTGATTGACATACTATTCCTGGGGCTCAAACACAAGGAATGCACTAATGCTTTAGTGCGTGAATGCCCCAGGTCGATGGAGGAGTTGCTCAATCTGGCCGAAAGATACATTACCCAAGAAGAGATGAACAAGCTCAAGCTTAGATCCTCTGAGGTCAACAAGAAGAAGAAAGAAAGAGATGACTAAAAGCATAAAGAAACAGGTTGATCTCCCATAAAATGTTTCCATGACTATACACCCCTAAACATCCCGAGGAGAGAGGTCCTACATGCCATTCAACATGATAATCTCCTCAAAACATTGAGGAAACTGACGAAGACTGAGGTAATAAAAAAATCCAAAAAATATTGCCACTTCCACAATCAGAAGAGGCATAACACAAATGAGTGCTTCAACCTTCAGGACTAGATTGAGAGGTTAATCAAGTAGGGCCATCTTAAGAAATATATAGTTGTGAACACGCAGGTAGAAAGAGATAAAGTTGACCAGACTCTCCGTAGAGAAAGGTTGGTTAGCCCTAGAAAAGATGATAAAGGAAAGAAACTCGCCCACGAGGATCACCCGCCCATTCGAGGAGTGATTGACATGATAGCGGGAGGTCCTACTAAGGAACTTAAAATCTGCTCAAAGGAAAATCTAGAGGAGGCTAGAGTCGACTAAAGCCTCATCTGTTGAAATAATATTTCACCTATCGACGAGCGCAGAGCCCATCTCATTCATTGACAGTAACTTGGCCTATCTCGAGGGCAGAAATATCAACCATAAAGCAGATTATTGTATGGTAGTCTTTATAGAGATTGCCAACTTTGAAGTATGCAAGGTTCTAGTTGATAATAGCAGCTTGACCAACATCATTTTTCTTTCCACCTTGAAAAAAATGAATATGGGCCAACTGAAATTTGAACCTATATGAACTCCGTTGGTTGAATTTGGGGGGTCAGGTATCATTCCAGAAAAATCCATCAACCTATTGACATCATTTGGGAAGGCTCCTCGAAAGAGAACTTTGATGGTGAACTATCTAGTGGTAGATGCCCTATTTGCTTACAATGTCATAATAGGTTGACCTACTCTCAATGACTTCTATGCTATTATGTCGACCTACCACATGAAAATTAAATTTTTGACCCCAGCAGGTATACGGGAGCAATTGTGCAACATGAAGGAGATTTGGAGGTGTTACAACATCTTGGTCGAGTTTAGTGAGCAAAAAACTTAACCATAGTTGAAGACCTTGGGGAACGCCTTTATAGTGAAATTCGAGGAGTCCCAAGCCAACAAAAAGAGAAAGTTGGAAGATAACAAGGTAGAGCCCATCGAGAAATTTAAAACCATCGAGCTTAAACAAGAAAATCTCGATAAGATGACCCGTATTTGGACAAACATGGTCCCCTACTTAGAATATCTTATGGTCGACTTTCTAAGGAGGAACATAGATGTCTTCATGTGGAAAGCATCTGACCTCTAGGGCATCGACCGCAATATGATTGTGCACCACCTTAATATCGATCCCTCATATAAATTGATCAGACAAAAGATGAGGATATTCAATGCTGAAAGAACTCAGATCATCAAGAAGGAGATCAGAAAACTCCTAGATGCAGGTTATATTATGGAAATTCAATATCCTTCTTAACTTCGTAATGTTGTACTCGTCCTAAAGAATGAGAGATAATGGCGAATGTGTAACGATTTTATGAATTTAAATAAAGCATGCCCTACAGATCCTTACCCCCTTACCTCGAATAAATTTATTAGTTGATTTAACTGCTGGTTATGAGTTGTTGAGCATGATGGATGCATTTCAAGATTACCATCAAATCTTCATGGCTCTCAAGGATATAGATAAAACTTTCTTTGTTGTTCCCAACAGGGTATATTGCTTTTTAGTCATGCCTTTTAAACTGAAAAATACTGGAGAAACCTACAAAAAGCTGGTCAATTTTATGTTCAAAAGTGAAATCGGGAAATTGATGGAGGTATACGTTGATGATATGATTGTAAAAATGAAAAAGGCACAAAATCACTTGCTCGACCTCAACCATATCTTTGCAATTCTGAGAGCATTTGGTCTGAAACTGAACCCAAACAAGAGTACATTTAGGGTTTGCGGAGGTAAATTTTTGGGCTGCATGGTTAGTCAACAAGGCATTGATGCAAACCTATAGAAAATTCAAGCTATTCTCGATATTACTCTTCCTCAAATAGTTAGAGATGTTCAAAGGCTGGTTAAAATGATTATTGCATTAGGCTAATTCATTGCACGTTAGCTGACAAGAGTTTACCTTTCTTCAAAATTCTTAGGAACGCCAAGAAATTAGGTTTCTAGTAGAGTGAACAGTGTGATCAAGCGCTGATTAGGCTGAAACAGTACTTGTCATTGCCCCCATACTTGTTAAACCCAAACTAGGAGAAGTACTTCAGATGTATTTGGCAGTCTTCAAAGCATCGATTAGCTCAATCTTAGTCTCGATCAAAGATGGTAGCCATCGTTCAGTCTATTATTGTAGCAAGTCGCTCCAAGAACCAGAGCATAATTACCTAGAGATCGAGAAATTTTGCCTTGGCATTGATAACTGCAGCTTAAAAGCTGTGACCATACTTCTAGTCTTATGCCATTATGGTGCTAACCCACTAGCCACTAAAGTAAATATTGTTAAAACTGGACACATCTAGAAGACTGACCAAATGGGCCATCAAGCTAGAAGAGTTCGATATCACTTTCCAGCCAAGAACAACCATCAAAGCACAAGTTTTGGCCGACTTCACTGCCAAGTGAGTTGACTTATCTGAGAAAATTTGCAGAGCCCTTATTGTTTGGACTTTGCATGTTGATGGATCATCAACCACATCTAGAAAAGGAGTAGGAGTTGCTCTCTATTCCCCAGCCACAAAGAAATACAATTTTGCAATAAAATTAGATTATGCAGTCACAAATAATGAGGCAGAGTACGAGGCCCTTATTGTATAAATGAGAATGGCGCTCGATTGGGGTGTCTAGCACTTGGTCGCCATTACAAACTCCCAACTAGTAGCCGAGCAGGTTAACAAAAATTTTGAGGCTAAGAACTCGATAATGAGCCGATACCTGGCCGAGGTGAAAAGGTTGCACAGTCATTCAAAAGGTTCACTCTCAATCAGATGCCTCATTCTAAGAACAAGCGAGCAGATGCCCTATTGAAGTTTGCAAGCTCGACTAGGGGCACGAGAGAAAAAAAATCACATTTTTGGTCATTGATAGGCCATCGATCGGACCATTTGAAGAGAATTTAATAGCAAGCATTAAGGAGGCTGCATCTTTTTGGCAGGACCTAATCAAACTCTATTTGAGCTAGGGCACCATCCTCGAGAATAGAAATGAGGCTTGACACCTTTAAGGTCAAGCTGCCAAGTTTACACTCAATGAGCATGATCAGTTGTATAAGAGGTCAGTTTTTGGACCCCCCCTGAGGTGCCTGGATCCTGACCTGGCTCTAAAGGTATAACAGAACATTCATTTAAATATGTGCAACAACCATTCCAGAGGAAGATCCCTGGCCCACAAAAAATAATCAGATATGGATACTTTTGGCTAATATTGTTGAAAGACTCAATGGATTTTGCATGAAAATGTATAGCATACCGGTCCATTCAAATTTACCATACAAATCCACAGCGCCAATAATCAATGTCCAAATTTCTTAGCCTTTCGATCAGTGGGGCATCAATATTTTAAGCTCGCTGCCAAAGTCGATGAGATAGTAGAAATTCATAATTGTCACGATCGAGTACTTTACCAAATAGGTCAAGGCCGAGGCTATTCCCAAGATAACAGATGCAACTATTAAGAGTTTCATCTGAAAGAACATCATTTACTATTTTGGTCTGTCTAAGGTCCTTATTTCAGATAATGGCACTCAGTTCCAAAGCAAGAGTTCCAAAAGCTGGTGTGAGGCCTTGGGGATCACACAACACTTCACTTCAGTGGGCAACCCTCAATTGAACGGCCAAATAGAGGTAACCAATAGAATGATTCTCGACCACTTCAAGGCTAAAATACAAGATACTAGCTTGAATGGGTAGACGACCTCCCCAGGGTGCTATAGGCATATAAGATAACTCTCCGAAAAGCCATAGGTCATAGCCCTTATAGTCTCATCTATAGGTCTGAGGCAGTCATTCCCTCAAAGCTCATTCAACACACGGCTTGAGTCATCTACTCAGAAATACGTCAAAGAGGAAACTAGACCTCAAAACTATCGATGAGCGCAGGTAAAAAGCTTATAACACGATGTAATGCTATAGGTCGAGGATGGCTGAAAGCTATAACAAAAGAGTTAAGGCGTGCCGTTTTAAGGTCAAAGACCTCATTCTCAAGAAGTTAGAAGTCTCCAAGAATATTGGCAAGCTCGACCCGAAAAAGAAAGGACCATATACTGTTATTAAAGTATCAAAGCACAATGTCTATAGACTTGCTAATATAGAAGGGAAGAAACTCCCTCGCCCGTGGAACGCCATCAACCTAAGAAAATTTTACATTTGAAATTATATTACAATCATCCTTGTATTCTCCAACTTGAATAAAGTTCCAACAGTATCACTCCTATTTGCAAGCATTGTTATAACCGTATCTAGCAAGCATTAAGATCAAAGTCGACCCCACAGTCAACCAATAAGTGGTATCATGCTGCCACCAAGTTCCCAATCGACCCCATAGTTGATGAATAAGTAGCCTCTCATTGCTACTCAAAATTTAAGGTCGGCCCCATAATTGATGAATAAACAACCCCTCGCTGCCACTAAAGATCAAAATTGACCTTGTAGTTAATGAAGAAACAGTCTTATGCTACCACTCAAGTGCATAGTTGACCCCCGCAATCGACGGACGAGCAATGCAAGCTGCTAGTCTTGTGTTAACCCTGTAGTCTCATGCCACTCAATTAGTTTTCAAAAGTTTAAATCAACCAAGTAGTCGATTAATAAGTTAACCATACAATAATGAGAATCGACGACACAGTTGTGAAAATAAGTTACTAAGCGCGCTTTGGCAAAACCACACATCAGTTAACATTGAACTAAATTGACAACAAGATCGTTAGATTTTCTTGTTAATGATGGTGATAACCAACTATTTTATCAAACATTCCCCACATTGCTGCGACAATAAAATTTCACTTGACGAGGTTCAAGAGACCTCTTTAATTCAACAACATTAAAATGAAAAACATTCTTCATTCATTGACAAGTTGGTTACAATTCGAAAAAAAAAAGGCAAAAACTAATTCAACAGCATGCTTCTAGTTCAGCTCTAGCTGGACCCCACCTGGTCACCATCAAGCCAATCTAAGTTGAGCTCAGGAAGCACGCAAATAAGAGGCAAAATAACTTGAGGTGGTTTAGAAGGCCCTGTGACGTCGCTCATAAAATTGGTCAAACATAGCACGTACTGTGCTATGTCGACCTATTTCTTCCTAAGCTAGACGACAAGGTACTCGGCAAGTGTAAATTCATTAGCCAACTACTCCAACCTCACATTAACCTCAGCCTTTTTTTTAAGCTTTGATTATATGCTCATCGGGCGCAGGGGTTGCAGTGTCCTTCTCCCGGGCCTGATCGACCCCACCCTCCTCAGGGTTGGGATAAGGTTGTAGGTTGTCATTCAGTGCAAGGTTTATCTTGCTCTTGTCATCAAGCCAAAACGTATAACCAAGGCACTTAAGTTGTTTCACAACCTTGTGGAAAACCTCATGAGCATCGTCAAATGACATGATCACACTTGCATCCTGAAAGACAGGGCTTAAGATAAACTATTTCATTACCTCATACCTCATCATGGGGAGGTGTCAAGTAAAGGCCTCTCATACCTCCTCAATATCCTCTGTGTGACCTTTTGGTCAACCAAAGGGAAAGCTCACCTGTAGGTCCAAATGAGCTTTTTTGATTATCAAGTCCATGCGGCTCCTATCCTCTACTGCCTATACCAACTATTGATCCTTGGAACTTAGTTGTTCATTAAGCTTAGCCACATTTTGGGTCAGCTGCTCGACTTGAAGTTGGGAGGACTCGAGTTGCACCTTGAGGGTTTTTATATCCCATCCTCCTTGTAACTCCTTCCAATCCGCTATGCTAGCTCTGATCGACAGAAGATGTTATAGCCCATTTGGCTCACCTGTGACATGGGAATGTTAATCCGTAATACGATTATGAAAAAGGAATTTGATGAGAAATTATCAACCTTATGCTTACCATATTACAGTTGTAGTCCAATGCCTGGAGAGCCCCGACCTGACTAAGGTTCATCAATTTTTGTTGGTCAAGTAAGAAAAGCCTTGAGATTAGCCACTTTAGGACATTACTGCCAGTCATCCCCCCTGGAAGATGGAGGTTGAATTGATTATTTCATTGGTGGGGTTGATTGCAAAGCAGGGTAGTGGCAGCCAAAGGACTTGGAATAACACTCCATCACTAGGCTTTCCAAACAAGTCATAGCCTATCAGTACCTTTTGCTTTGCCTTCTCACCCACCATCCTTTTCGGCGTTGAGCTACACTGCTCAATCATTTGTCTTTTGCCCCAACTCGTGGGGTTGATTTGCATGGGCTCATTTCAATGAGCTAATTGGGGCTTGGGTGCCTACTCAATCTGCAAAACCACAGGAGCAGAGGTCGACGACGTTTCTCATTTCTCAAAGCCCTAGCTTGAGCTTTAGTTCTACTTCTAGCTATTATCTCTTCTTGATCTACAGACACAAATAAAACAACGATATCAGAATCGAGCAAAAAGAGAAGCAATGACAATTAACATAATTGATGAGAATCTCTACCTAGTCGATCACCTACGTATAGGTTAAGCTTGGCTAATGATAAGCTAGCTAACACTAGACACCTCTCTTTAGTCAGAATTGAGGCTTCCATATGCCTAAATTCAACTAAATCCCTGATAAAGGTATTAGGTCAACTAGGTGTTTGGTTCCCCAATATCTCTATAAGCGCTCTCCACTAACCCTTTGGAATGGCAAAATCCCCTAGCCCTCGAATATAGAAAAAATATTTTTTTCACTCTTGACCATACGAAGAAGTGGGGGATACTAAGAATTTCCAACGGGGTTGAGCTGCCAAGTAATAGAAGCTAAACTCCTTTATACTACTCAACTTTCGGAATATGGGTAAATGGAATAAATTTGAAAAATTGGCGAAGGAGGTAGGCTAGTTGTACAAATGTATCAACACAACAAAACTACAGAGAGTGGTGAAATAGTTCGAAAGCAATAAGGTTATATAGAATTCTAGACCCAGCATGAGGTCGACTATTGTTTGGGCAAGGGAAAACCTAAGACCGTATCTCAACCCTTCCTGAAACATGATTATGCATCCCTTAGGAGGTTGATGTATTCTATCCCGAGCCCCCAGCACCAACAATTCATATTCCTTAGGGATATGGTACATCTCTCTAATTCGCACCAGATCGGTGGGACATATTTTGGAAATTATTTCTATATAGTGGTCCAATGTAAACAATTGACCTCGAGATGTAGGTACATCGATCGGGCCAGCTTCACCCGCAGACACAGCCCTTTTTGTGGTTGAACTGCTCAAGTTGCTCGAACTCAGGCTATCACTTGATGAACTATTTGAACTATTTTTGCGGGCTATTTTAGATTCGCTTTCAACCTCAATCTCCTTTTGAGACCCTACACCCTCAGACCTAGTATACTCACTATCTGAACCGCTAGATATTTTTTAAAAAAAAAAGAGAAAAAAAGATCAAATAGGCAGTAGAACTTACAGTGGGTATCCTAAAAACTCTAAGCGTAGGAAATGTATGGAGAGCTTGGGTAGCAAGAACTCGACTAGAAATGATTTCAGTAAAAGTACAAATAGATGTCTCTATCCCATATATTTATAAGCATATGGATGTGGGAACCTAAATGGCAAGAATAATTACTCTACCACCCTTTTTACGCTTTGTATTCTGTGATGTAATCGGTGCATTAAATGCAAAAAACCATCAAAAAACCTTGATTGAGAATTCAAATACCCTAGTTGAGTGGGTAGAACTCCAGTCGAGTGTGCATAACCACCATAACTATCTAAAAACTATTATTCAATTATTTATTTACTCCCTGCTCCTGCTCGTAGACAAGCTTGATCAGGATCATGAGTGGAGGGATTCATTATATGGGATAACCTAAGAGGCCCACTTAACGCACGGCTCTACATCAATTCTGGGCCCAGATAGGCTAGACCACTCGACAACAACTATCTGATTGAGTATATCATTCTCAACCACGTTCAATGGGAGGCTTCAACCTATTTAGCCCATTCGACCATCTCTCTGATTGGCCAGCCCCGTATGTTCAACTATCATCAATCAGATGGCTCACTCCGATGCTGACTCATATCCTCACCACATTTATTGTTCTGATAAGAAGCACGACTCTGCATTAATGACACGTGATAGCCAGTATAGTCTCTGCCATTGACCCTGCCACCACCTTTGATAGGGATGTACCTATCTCGAGTACTGTTCACCCTGGAAAACAGGAGGTGGTGACACTTAGAACAGTATCGAAATTTGAAATGACCATTAACCCCCTAGCAAGGACTAAAGCCCACTACACCTAATAGGGGTACCTTTGATATATCACACACCAAAAAAAGGCTATAAATACCTCATAACCAACCACACTCCAAGTAATACCAAATACATTATATGCTCTTAATATTATGCTTGATTGTAATCTTTCAATCAGAATTAACTTGAGCGTCAGAGTGCCTTTACTGAGGGTGCCTTGGCTAGTTTAACGTGTATTGTTGTTGCAGATCTTAGACCTTGAGAAGCATTATACTTGGATCATTTGATCTCCCTAGTCAAATTTGCCTAAACACCACCTTTTTTCACTAAAAATGACTTTCAACCTTGTCAGTAACACCCCTACCTAGAGGTGAGAGCCCCTAGTTAGGGCGCTAGTAACCCGACAATCATTCCTTAAAGGGAGTATATGAAAGAAGACATCACAATGAAAGAAAAAGTTCTAAACTTTACATTAATCATTAGTAGTTAAACTAGTACAGCCATATCACATTCAAAACAAAGCCTTCAAGGTATACAGTATCACAAAAGGGTTTTAACACTTCAGCGTTATCTAGCTACACCAACTGAAACTACATACAACATTTACAAATACACCTAACATCATGAGGCTCGCGTGATCTTATCTGGGAAGAGAACAAAATGAACAAGACAAATTGTAAGTCCAAATGACTTAGTGAGCTGCAAAACAATACAAGTTGTATAGTTATATAGAGTAGCCACCAACTGAATCAATAATTTAATGTAGAACAACGAACTGTAGGCACTAACAACCAGACTTATTTTGGTGAACATATTACATAAGATTTCAGAGTAGTGTAGTCACAACTGCCAGAACTAGTGGGAAATACAATAGCAGTGGCAAGAAAATTGAATGGTGAATACAGGCAAGGAACACAAAACAAAATTAAATCACATTGAAGATGAAATCCATAATACTTTTACAAGATATGTTGTTGGTAGTTCTCCTACCTTGTATCTTCACTTTTGAAAACACATAAACCCTTATTCCTCCAGCCCAAGTGATCGGCTTGGAAATACACATACAGATGGCATGGCCAGTTACATACTTTATCCCACTCATAAACAGTTACCTCCAATTGGCTAGGAGATAAGATAACTGTAATAGGGTATCGATCGAAGACCAGCCACCATTAGCCCATACCATCCGATTGTCTTTCGGTACTAATCCTAGGGCCCACCTTCAAGGGTATTAGTCATATTCACTGATAACATAAAATATATTCAACAACAATTCATGGCACAAATCAAAATGTCATTTTAACATCATTACAAACAAATCCAGCACTATGCTGGTTTTCAGGGAGACATGGTGCTACAACAAATATTTCAAAATCACTTTTCAACTTTCTCAATACAATCACCAATTTCAGATAAAACAACATCGAACAAAATCAACAAGAAGTGCTCAGTAAGAAGGGGCGATGTGGAGTACTATTTTCACATACAGTTATTTGCTTAAAACTTGTGCACATACGCAAAATTCAGTAATCTGGGATAGGAATGAATCTCATGTGAGCATAGGCCAATAACCATTGAGGAAGAGACAAGAGACAAAATCAAGATTATCATAATAGTTAAGAGTCAATAAGTTAAATAGAATAACAGCAACAACGATTGATATCAACATCAATAGAATTAGGTAATACTAATATACTAACAACTACCTATGTTCTTTTCCCAATAATAAAAGCTAATGTAAGCTCACTTGATGGTTCTTGTCAGACGTCACTCTCTTGACTTTCTTCAACATCTGCGTCCTCATTACCTAATTTATTAAATAGGGTATTAGAACTTGATTTTAATGTTATCATATTACTCGTTAAGTTGTCACATGTTGCTGTCCCTAAAAAGTCTATGTAGGTCCTATTCATGTGGTTGACTCCTAAGGATGGATTTCTGTTAGCTATATATATAACTTCATTATAGCTTTTACTATTAGTATGATAAATCACTTAACTCTTATATTCAAGTCCTAGAGTTGGCATATCATTTCTAATCTTCCTCAATAACTCGGTTGGAGCCTATAATTGGAGGTTTAATCATACAAGAATTACATTCATGCTATTCAGGTCAATGCTCAAATCTCAAGCTCAAGTCAACTCAATCTAATTTAAATTGATTCAAGGTAAATTTAATCTAATAAAATTGAAATTTACCCAATTGAACTAAATCTAGTTTGATTCAAGGTTTAATTTCAGCTTGGACACATTTAGGATAAAAAGCTAAAGATTCTACTCCTTGATCGCCGTTGACCACTGTTGACCACTATTGAAGCTCATCTGCCACCACCTAGAGTTGCCCCTTGCTATGCCTAATGAAACCCCCAGGTCAATTTTCATTTCCACCACCTTCTCACTGGTCAATTTGCCCTAAAATTGCCACCTCATCGCTGTCCACCGCCACTTCTTCTACTTCAAAATTCTCCCTTCTCCAGCCTCCAATCTCCAAACCAAAGGTACTAGGATATTTCCCGCAATGAGTTCTACACAACTAACCTAAGATTTCAAAGCTTTAACTTAGAAACCAACAAACCCGCTTCCACTATCCATCTTTCTCCATCGGCCAAATTTGTTTCTCCAATGTTCAGTTGTTTTTAGTAAATTTTGGTATGGTTAGGTTCCTTATGTGGTAAAGAACATGATGGTTGGTTTAGATTTCAATTTTGAGCTAAAACGGAGCAAAACTAAGTGTTGGAGGGTGAGGGTATGAAGGTGAGAATTAGATAAAGTTTTGTCCTTAACTATAAATATACCAAGCTTTTCCTTAATTGCATTGGCTACCCTGAACTTTCCACCATGTACATTTTCTCCCCAAAAGTTTTAACCGCCTTACACTTAAGCCCACACCTTTCATTTTAGCCCATAAACTTCTATTTATTATATTTTAACCCCTAAATTTTTAAATTTTTGACAGTTAAGTCCAATTAACTTAAAATTTCAATCCTCCTAGTTTTCCATAATTTTATCAACCTCCCCACTTAAATTTTATTTATTCAAAGTCTAATTTCAAAAAATCATTATTACATTTTCCTAATTATTATCCCTTTTTTTAAAAAAAAAAATTTAGGGTGTTACAACTAATTTATTAAATAATTATTTTTTTTCTATCTTTTTAAGACATTGGAACCCACAACTAATTAAATAATAATTAATTATAGCACCCCACCTTGGGACAGTGTAAAACCCCTAAAATTTTATTTATAATAAATGATTTTATCATTATTTGGAAATTTTATGAATTTCACATTATTAATTATTTCAAAAGTTTTGTGGGCTAAATTATAATTTTTGTAGACATAATTGTATTGACTTTTGAATAATTTGGGGCTAATCGCAATTTTCTAAAAATTTGGGGGTAAAATTGCATAATTTAAAACTTTATTAAAAAACTTGAAAAATGGAAATCAGATTTTTAGAATGGGCAGGGGCCCTTTTCCTTCTCATTTTTCCTTTCCTTTTTCCTTCTCTATTTTTCCACTCCTTTTTTTCTTCACCAAACCATCACCATCCTCTAGCCAACGCTCCGACGACTTTACACCCCTCCAAACCCATAAATCTCTTTCCCTCTCCACCACTTACACCCTCAACCACTCAAACCCATCACTCGAGCAGCAGAGCAGCGATGGCAGGAGGCAACTGAGGAGGCTAACCCATGGTGGTAGCTAGGTTTCATAGTTTTCGATGACCATTCTCAATTCTAAGGGTTGGGTTGGGAAGTACTTGACACGAAGAGCTCAACGGTACCCTTGCATGGTGACTCCGACAATGATAGGGCGGTGATCAAAGCTTGGCAAAGAAAGGAGAAGCTTGACAATTTTTTACCTATTCAGTGTCTACACTACTCGAAATTGGAAATGGAAGGTGGCATTGGAATCCTCACGATGAGAGGAAGAATTCTATGGTGGATTTGAGTTTTTTGACAGTGGTCTAACAGTAGTAGAGTGGCAGTCTCCTCATCTCAATAAGGTGATCATCCTGGTGCTTTCGGTTTGTGATTTTGAGTCCTCATTAGTGAAATTAGATTTTTTATTGATTAATTACTTGTTATGTATATATATACATGCATGCATGCAGTTGTTAGCTTTTTTTTGGGTCAAGTCTTTGAGTCGATATATGTAATCATATGATTATTTTCATATGCAAGGAATAGGGAGATAGGAGATATGATTTTGGACTCGTATGTTAGTTAATAATAAGTTGAATATAAATTTTGATATCGGGAACCATTATAAGTTAAGTAGTGTTGGAATGGGAATTTGAGTAGGGATTTATGCATGAATGTTGACTTTGGAGAATTTTAACTCTTGGCATATTTTCTTGATTAGGTGATGACGAACTGGGCACCGATGAGCAGTAGAATTGATTTTTGATTGTTGCTATTTAGGACTGCAAGAGGTGAGAGTCTCCCACTCTGGGTTGTTATTTTGTAAGCTATTCTTAATTATTGGTAACCCCCGTGAGGGTCTATCAATCTAGTATTACATTTCTTATTTGTGGTTGTAATCAGTCCCTATGTGGATTTTACTATTTTTGAACCGTATTCTGATCTATGTTTGAAATCTATCTATTATCTGTTATATAACTTGGATATCCCTGTAAGGGTTATTTTTTATGTCGATTCTATTTTCTTTCTGTTCTGGTGCCCAGAACTTCTGTCTATTATCTATTATCCTGATATCTATTAGTCTTGTATCTGTACTGTAACTATTACCTTGTCAGCATATCTATTGTCAACTATATGTTTATTGGCCATGTTGGCTTATTTGTTCTCTATTTACTATTTTCTATTGCCTTGGAGGTATTCTATTCTATTCTATTTTGACCTATTGCTCTGAGATTGACAGTGTGCTATGAATATCCCCTTGGGCATCTATAGAAGTGGTTATTCTATTATCTGTATGGTGATTGTGTGGGCCAAGGGCCATACTGGGCAATTTGTTTAGTTATTTAGAGCCATACTAGGGATTTTCCCTTAGATGTCACTGGTATATATAAAACCAAGGTTTGAGATGGTGTGACCAATTTGCCCTTAAAAATAGGCTCATGCAAGGCATGTGGTGGAATCATGATGGAATATTCCACCAGAAACGTCAACATGTGCCACTATGTAAGAAAATGCAAAGCTTGGATAGTTGAATGTAAAGAAAAAAGTTTAGTAGGAAAAGTGTAAAAAACTATATAATTCAGATGGCAAAATATTTTTTCCTTGAAGAAGTTATATGTATATTTATTCATTTGTTGGTAGAAAAGTAACTATTTTATAAAAAATTATTAATATGAGTAAACATTCAACTAATTAAAATAAATATGCATACACTGCCATAATTGAGTCCTGAACTCCACAATAAAGTATTCATGATCAAAATTTATTCAAGAATATTTAGTTTGTCTAGATACATAACCATCATATAATCCATGCTTGGAAATTGGTCAATAAAACACTTCCCACAAGAAGCAACCTTTTCAGATTTATCCATTTGGATGAAGTTGTTTTTCCTTTATGTAATTCAACACCAGAAACCTTTGAACATAAGTGAAGGACATAAATGAATGGAACCAATGTGTTTCAATTTTAGCTTTGCAGTAATTATCCAATGAATTGTAGAATAAATGACCACAGTGTAAAAGGATTATACCAAGGGACTATCGCTTCCCTATCTCCAAGATTCATCTTGCACCTATTGTAAGTGGCTTATAATGCAATGGTTCCAATTTCAAATCCAAATGTCTTTTTATGTGGTCGTCAAAGTCTTATTATGTTCATTCTTTTTAGTCTTTCTTGTTTGGTCAATTTTCTCTTATAGATGAGCTAATTAGAGCAGTCGCTTACTCTTATCCTACATAAGGAGAAACGAATGGTGGATTTGGTCCATCATTGGCCCCTTCTAAAGGTTATGTTTCTTTTGATCTTTATTTCCCTTTTTTTAAGAAAACTTGGTGGCTATCAAAATGAAGTTAAAAAATAAACAATTTAGTCACTTCTCTGTTAATCAGTAGATCTTCCTTTCTCTGATAAGAAAAATCAATTTGTATTGGGCTCGTGTCAAGTGAAGGAACAATAGACTGTTTCTTCTTCATTTCCTCTTTCCAAAATCTATTTTCAAATTTATGTTGTTGTTGTTGTTG
>JACGDI010003783.1:64415-80515 GCA_014898725.1 Jacaranda copaia | reverse complement strand
CAACCTTTAAAAAAAAAGAAAAGAATAGAAAAAAGAAAGAGAAAAAGAAACTAACACAGAGAAGGAGAACCTTTTTGTGAGGATGTTAGGATCTGAAAATCATCCATTTGTTTCTTTTTTTTTCTTTTAAATAATATTTTTGCATGACAGATTGTCTGGCTATTCTAAGTTCTTTGCATAGCTTCATTAGCACCGCCATGTGGCTTTTCTGCTTGACTATTGCAAAGCAATTGCCATGCTTCCTCTAGTTATATTGATGAAACATTGAATTGCATCCACTTCATCTTCCGATTCACCAGTGAAAGCTTTATTTTCTGAAATTGGTTACAATGGAAATGGAACGAGCCTTCTAGAATCCACCAATAGAATCAGAATCCCACCATTTTTGTCCAGCATTTCAGAAGTCCCATTACTATAACAGGGTCCCTAGGCTTTAATTTTTCCTTTATGTTGTATTTGAAAATCAAAACTTTAAACTCCTTGTCCACATGCTTTGTGAGAACCTGTCCACATCATTCCATTTCTTCAATGCTGTGCCCTTCTTTTTGAATTCTATGAATTTAGATGTATGAGGAGGCTTCTCTCTGTCTTGGGCTCATAGTCCTTTATCCATGCTTCCAAATTTGTTATTAATTGCATCACAATACAGGTAGAATACATTTATATTTCAAACTTCATATGATTAATATAATCAACTTAAAGTTTGTTGAATAATGCTGTTTTTTTGCTTTATCTACAGAATTCTTACGGAGACTGTGAAGCAATCTCAAGATGGTTGGAGTGGTTCAGGAGATTGGAGTGAAATTGAGGTATATACTTTGACTGATTAAATGTAAATTTGGTTTGAGATAGCAGCCAATTAACCTATTTAACTGTTTGTCTAGGTGATGCTTCTATGAAAAGCTGCCAGTTATCTTGAAAATGGACTATCCTTTTCCAGTTTGTTTAGTTTACTCGACAAAAAATATTTAAAGTCCTGAGTTTACTTTCTGGTGGAAAAAATTTCATCAAGCTGTGTCGTGCAATCTTTACCTTTTAAACCTCATTGCAGAAAGAAATGGATTGCTTACAGTTTTCTGAATGTCAAAGAATAAGATTTGGTTTTAAGCTTACAGGGCATCTGTATGGATGCCCTTTGTGGTGGTATATATTTGTACATTTGTACGGATTTTCTAATGTAGCATAGATTGCTGATAAAATAAATCTAAATTTTCTAGGGAGCATGGGTATTGAGACGAAGAAACTCCAAGCTAACATCAATCGTACATTTTGTTGGTGGCGTATTTGTGGGGGCTGCCCCACAGCTTACTTACCGCTTGTTTCTGGAACACCTTGCAGATAAGTGAGTCATTTTGCAGACAAAATATTAGTTGATTCTAAAATTTGATAATTTCATTGCAAACACCATCATGCTATTGTTCACCATGAGATCTATTTACAACATGTCTTTTCAGCACTAATTTACTGTACTGATGTCATTCCATTGTTCTCTTATACCCTATCCCTTGAATTTGATTGTGTTTTTTACACGGCCTGGCTTTGGTTCAGCTAATTTAATTTTTTGATCAGTTGCTTCTATTGGATGCTGGACCTTTTCTTTTAGTGTTGCATTCTCCAAGCTACCCCCTGTTCCTATTAATTTCATACACTCCTTTATTTCTTTTATCTTTTTTTCTTTCTTCTTCTTCACTTTACTTATCTTCTTTTCTTTATGGGTTTATGGTGTGTGTTTGGTTGATGAGGCTGGGTTGGAATTAGGGAGGGAATGGTGGAATGAGCATAATTTTCTCCTTCTGCTTCTAGCATCACTCAGGACTTGGAGACAATGACTTGCTTGCTCTGCAATTTGTGACACAGGGGTATACTAGTCATTGCCACACCTTATGCCAGTGGTTTTGATCACTTCCTCATTGCAGATGAAGTGCAGTTTAAATTTGAGAGGTGCCTTCGGTGTCTCCAAGAAAGGGTAAGTTTCATTTTCGAATTTGTGTGAGTAGCTGCATCCTAGCTACAAGTTGTTTGTTGTTGGCTTGCTTTTCAGGTTGAAGATATTCCTACTTTTGGCATCGGTCATTCTCTGGGATCTGTCATACATCTTCTGATAGGTTAGACATATCATCTATGCATATTTATTTCACAGAAGTTTCAGATGTCTAGCATCAATTGATAACTTGTTTGACCATCAGGCTCAAGGTATGCTGTGCAAAGAAGTGGGAATATATTAATGGCATTCAATAACAAGGTACTGCATTGTTGATTACTTTGTCTTTCGTCTCTGTAGGTCGAGAAATTTATCTAACTTATAGGTCATCCACTTGATGTGGCAAATATGAACCCTGGATATGGAAACATGATGTAAGCTATCAAAATTTGTTGCTGTTAGTCTTTGTACCTGTAAAATTCTAAAACCACAGGAAGGCAGTTTACATCAATTAATGAGTTCTTTTAGTTGGTTTTCTTGTCACATAAAGCAAATAGTAGTACTTAGGCTTCAACTATTCATGTTCCAAAATGATGTAAAATATGTTTTGAGTCATCCAGAATTGACAAAATGGTTGTCTGACTTTCAGGAAGCGAGCCTAGCTATTCCTTTGTTTTCACCAGTCCTTGTGCCAATGGCCCAAAGCATTGGACCATTTTTATCGCAAATAGCATCATCACCAACTGTGCGCCTTGGGGTGAGATTTTAACTCACATCTCATGTATTTTAGAATGTTAAGTGACTGAAGTATGTAATCCATGTACTTGGCAATAATAGTGGTTAACACCGCAATCTAGAACAATTATCTCATTCGATGTTTTTCTACCAGTACTTTTGCTTTATTATGCTTAGTTCATTCATCACAAGTGAAATTTATTTTTTTGAAGCTTTGAAATTTCTCATTGCCTAATTATTTCAAAGATGCTATCATAGTGCATCTCCACTGTATTTCTATCCTGCCGTCACCAAAACCCTTGCATTCTCTATGGAACTAGGTTCAAAGAGGATGAATTAATTCATCCAGAGATAAGCATGTGGAATTCTGTGAACATGTAATATGTGCTAACATGAAAAGTAGGGAAGAAGAATTTGCAAGGGCTTTTGTTGAGAAAAATCTTTTGTGCGTATCTGATTAATCTCCAAAGACCAAATAATGCCTTTTATAAAAGGACTTCTTATGTCCTAATGAAGTTAGTCAAAAGGGAAACATGATGCTATCGTTATTTGCGTAATCCATGCCTGAGCTATATAGACATTGAATGAATCACAAAGCCAGAAGAAAAAGAAGAAAAAATGTAAACTAAAGGTGAATAAAAATACTAAAAAACAAAAGAAAAATTTGACATTTTTTTGGATTTGAATAATTAATAAGCAGATGAAAAACAAGGCTTCATAATCTTTTAGTGAAATCCAAGTTCATTTCATTTAAATGCTTTTTGGAAAAGAAGAGAATGTCATGTTAGAAGACTTTCATTGTCAAAATCTTCTTGAAATATTAGCATTGTTTACAGTATCATTTCATTATTGCAATAACTGGACTACTAAATTTAACAATAGACTATACAGTGCCATCTGGAGAAGTTGAATGTTCAATTGGAAACGGACAGTGTTCAGTGGAGTTAGTATTTTAAGGTACATCATAAGAAAAAATATGTATGTCTTTTAAAGGTGATAAAGTGGGTGAAGTTTAGCAGGTTATATAGAAGAAAGAATGGGTTCAGGATGAGTTCGCTATGTGGTTCGATACTTGGCCAAAAACAAATACACTCACTAGTAATGTTGAACGAAATGTGCTAACTGCCAAGACATCTAAGTTTTAGAGAAAATGGGGAAACATGAATTAACCTTATCAAAATAGAGAGTCTCTACTTTTTTGGTCTCTAATTTTTAGATTTCAAGTCACCGAACTCGCAGAAACATAGATCATAGAAATATAAGAGTTGAAGAATAAAGATAAACATGATTAGTCTTACAACAGAAAGGATATATATTTAGATGAGTTATGTATAATTAGTTACAAACACAACCCTAAACTCCTAGGCTTCTCAAACAGGAATGGAGGGGTGATTTTAGTAAGATATAAGAATGATGACAAAAATCATGAGAAGAGTGTTATAAAATCCACTAAATCTAGTTTTACATTTTGTACCTTTGAGGTGATCATAAATCCAAATGGCAATAACATACAATGCAAAGGAAATCCTAACTAACAGATCAAGAAAGTATTCGCTAAACCGAGACTCACAGAGGTTAGTTTGAGAAATTACAAAGAGGAGGACCCTGATAGCAAGTGGGGCTTAGTCCTTTTGGTATTCTTATACTGAAGATTATAAGAAAATTGTAGAAAGTAATCAACGAAGTCATAGCATGCTGGAATGATTAGATATTTTGGCATAGTTTTTCCCTAGATTCATCTAAAGTACAAATTGGCATTTTACTTAAAAGATCTATAAGAATGCCGAGTGACAAGGTTATTCCCATTGAAGATGGTGAATGAAAGGCCAAAACTTCTGCTTTATGCCTTTATCACGATTCACGTGCATCCCAAAGAAAACTCCAAAACTCCAACAAATGCAAAAAATGAAAGGAATTTGAAGCCTTTGTGAATGATTGTATGCAAAGACAGACAACTCAAGAGAAAGTAAAATCAGCCAAATCCACCAATTTACGCGAACCAACAACTTAAAGCAATTTAAATTACCTAAATTGTCATACCTATTTCTGACTTTGATTTTTTTCTAAGGAGATTTGGGTGAACAATTGTGTGCAGTTGATGTAATGTGTGTCTGGTGAGAGATGCTGAGTGTTTCTGAGTGGTTGGTGTTTAGTGTCTTTGATCAATTGAAGATTGAGTGGAGTGTTTACATAGCTATGCTTCTCGTCTGGCTCATGGTGTTGGCAGTGCATTACTTCTTTGCTCTTGCAAGCATCAGCTGTTTGTCCCATCTACGTTACCTTTGGCTAAATATTGAACTTCAATTTACAGATTTTAAACTCCTATATATTAGTTAGTAAACTATCATTCTTTTAAAAAGTTATTCCCATTAGTTCCTCCTCAACCCACAACTCCCACCCTCCTTGATATCTATATTTCGAGCCTCAATTTTTCAGCTCTCCTGCTCCAGCCACCCTCACCTACCCTATAAACCCTCATAAAATTTAAATCTTTTAGCCTGATGACATTATCTATGACTAAATTCCGTGTGAAAACATGTTGTATTCAAGAGATTACCACCTATCACACCTCCCAAAATATTAACAATATGGTGGTCCGATGTATTAAATTTATACTGCCAAAAGATGTGGGAAGACCGATGCAACAGTAGTTGCTCTCAAATTCATGGTCAGATGATGCTGATTTATCCTTGATCTTTATCCAAACCTACCTGATGGGCTGATAGGTAGGTTGCTTCCTTTCCTGGCTGTTCAGAAGAATCTTATTCCTGTCTAACCATTTTATCACCAACTATCAGTATCATTGGTCTCAAATTCATGGCCAGATGATCTTTATTTATCCTTGATCTTTTTCTATGCCCTACTAGAAGAACAGATACATTGCTGTCTCTCCTGGATAATAACAAGAAACTTATTCCTCCCAGACCAATTTATCGCCTACTATCTCTTGATGAACTGAGTTTGAACCCTGATCTTACTAGGTGAGGAAAAACTGTGATTGGATTACCATTTAAATCTGCAAACTGAACCCTCAGGACCCTTCTTCAGCCCCCATATGTGATGAGTAGATATCAAGGTGGCAAGTGGTGCAGGGTGAATATCAAGTTCTTGTGCAAATTGGATTTTTGTGACATAAATCTTTGCCCAAATCAAGATTTCTCCAATTCAAAAGTAGTAAAGGACGTAGATGGAGAATCTATAGGAAATAGCTAGGCAACAGAGTTGATTCATCTCTCTGGGAACTTCAGTGGTGTTAGGAAAAGAAGTGGTACTTTTAGGTTCATTTTTTAGCTTGAGCCATGAGATTAAGTCCAGATTCGAAATAAGGAAGCTAATACATTTCCCCATTCTCTTCCTATTTAATAGTTTGCCTCTTTGATTTTTAATTTCTTGGCATTGCACTTCACATTCCTGGTTGTCTATGATCATCTTTTGGTCATTGCTCTTTCTTTACAATAAACCAATTACCTGTTTCTACACAGCATTGGTTCCATATAAATCCTGTGTCTATGGTAGCCTCTAGGTGCGTGTAACACTCGTGTTTTTTTAGGTTTAAAAGTTCTTGTCCCAGTTTTGCTTGCTCTTTTCCTTATAAAATTTCAGACTTGTGAACAGGTTGTTCTTGTGCGTTGAATTGATATTTGCAGGCTGAGATGACTAGAAAGCAGTTTGAGAACCTTAGCCCTTCCATTTTGAAGCAAGTTCTTCCTCTAGTTGAGCAACTTCCTCCATTGTACATGGACTTAGCTAAAGGGAGAGAAAATTTTTCTCCTAAGCCAGAAGAAACTCAACGATTGGTAAATCCAGTTTCTGTTTTTAGCATATCTTTCAGTATTTAGTTTAATACTTAAACAACACAAGATAGCTACCTGTCCGTTATCATCACTGTTACTTATAATGGATCTTGAAAATTAGTATGAGTTGGATGTTATCACGCGGTATGGGTGGATGCTGTGAGATTCTGAAGAATTCTATTGTCCTGCTTTCTCAATCTATGAACAGCTTCTCAGTTGTCTTATGCCTTTTGCCCTTCTTCTTTCCTTGTGCTATAGCACCAAGTTTTGCCTGCACAATTTGGATGAAGCATACTTCAGCAAGTTTAAATAAATGGGTAAGAGTCCAAACGTAAACATTGCCTAGTCACTGGAGGCTTTTAGTTAGAGGAAAAAAGTTAGATATTTGCAAGGTGACAACATCACATCAATTTTTCAGAATTCTCCACTGTTATAGGTGCACATATTCGATGTTTCCGAGTAACAAGGATGACCTTTTGTGGTAGTGATTTCAGTGCTAGCATTCTTTCTAGTCGTGAAGATCAACTAGCATTCGAAGATTGTCCCTTTACTCTGCTAGAAGTTATTTTGGGAGCCATTTGCTCCCAAGTTGCACTGAGTGAAGCGTACTATGATGATACCTACAGCTGTTACTTCATAAGAGGACATCACCAAATGTGGCACTAATGGGTATAACTCCGTTAAATTGGACCATGAAAATGTGACATCTTCTTTTTGATACATGTGTTTCAAAATGTATTGTTACTATTATGCACAGCAAAAATGTGCCATCAAATGCTCTAGTACATTATTTTCAAACTGTAATATTACCAATGTGACACTGATGGACACGACTAGAAAATGTGGCTGCAATTAGTACCATATAGTGAAAATGTATCATCTAGGTTATAGTAAATGTCTGAATTATGGCATTGATGTGTAATGCATCATGAAAATGTGTAACCTAAGTTTAATATATGTATTTGAAAGATGTAGAATAGTGGGTGGACCTTTGGGTATTGCAAGGCTGTTTGGATTTGATTGATGGCCATTCTGAAATGTTGCACCACACAGGTGTGCAGTGAGAGCGTATGGCACTGAATAAATGTAGAATTGTGTGTGGCGCCAAAGGGTATTTTAGAAGTATGTGCTAATGGATGATGTAGTGAAAATATGGCACCTTACATGAGTTTTGAAAAACACAATGCAAGGAAATGTAACATTAATGTTTATCAGATACTCAACTGCAAAATTATCCTTTTGGCATTATTTCAGTGATGGCAATTTTGTATGCAATAAACCAATTTTTGCATTATAGTTTTGGTTTGCAAATTTTATGCACAGCAGTATTTAATCTAAATTAAGAAAGTTCCAAGGATTTCCTGATCCAGTCAGTGACCCAAATCTGGCCTGAAAGGATTTAGTTCATTCTAAAATACACATGGCAGTTGTTTAGTTTTATCAACTTTATGTATAATATGATAAAGGCATGCCAAAGATGCGGTGAATGATAACAAGCAATGTGGAATAGAGGACACCACACATATAATCTTGTACGAAATCAGACTACTATTTTAGGAAGTTAGGACTACATATTCCTACTTTATATAAGCTTGTGTAAGAATTATGTACAGATGATGTTTGTGAAGTAGGATAAAGTTCCATTAATGAATTTGTTTAATCATAAAGTGAACATTGGAACCCATTGCTGTATTTAAGCTTATTGTGTAGCCTAATACCCACTCATAGCATCTAGATTTCGAATGAAAGCACTTATTTTTGCAAACCCACACAATAAGGACTAGAATTTTTTATTTGAACTTTTTTCTTTATTAATAATCTGGTGACGATTAATTATTCATTTTCACATTTGTTGGTTTTGGGGATTGCTTGGTTTCCATTCTGGTTATTGAAGTTCTTCCAACTACTAAAATTGGTACTTGTAAACTCAGATTAGTGAGTTATAATAAACTCCTTTGAAACAGTGATTATGTGGTTTAGCGAATTTTGGATGGTTGGATATGCGAATAAGATTGGAGAACTTCTCCATCTTAGTTTTTTATCATATTATGCATGGGATTTGGAGGTGCATATAGATTTGCTGACACATAAGGTCCTTTAATGATGTCCTTTTTTTATGTGACTGCATTTGACAGATCAGGTCTTACTATGGCATCTCAAGGAATTTACTGATAAAGTTTAAAGATGATACCATTGATGAAACTTCGACATTAGCCCAGGTTCTTAGCTCAGAATCTGCTATCAGTTCAATGCTGGATATGTCAATTCGTCTGTTACCTGGGGACCACGGCCTGCCTCTACAACAGGTAGTACATAATTTTAAGAGTAGATTCTAATATTGAGGATGTAGATATGCTGTTTCTTTCTGGGAGGGTATTTGGAATCCTTATTGACATTTTTTTTCCAACGTTGAGGTTCTTCCGGATGTTCCCCCAGCAATGGCAGATGCAGTGAATCGTGGAGGTGAGTTTTTGGCAACATTAACTGCAGGTACACCATGGGAGGCAGTTGCCAAAGAAGTGGGAAGTACGTTTGGTGCAGAGTCCAGAATTTTTCGTGCGGAAAATCCGAAGGACATTGATCTCCTTGTGGATGTAATTACAAGTTGGATTGAAACCTGCAAAAATCCGGGTCCAAGGCTTTTAAGGCCATAAATTAAGCAAGGAAATGCTTACGTATCTTGAGGATCAACACTGCCCGCCCGCCTGCCTGTATATGGTGTACATACGAAATATAAATTAATGAAGCTTGTGTCCATGTGATGCTTAGACTAAACCGCATGCAAGTCATTGAAAAGTCGAAACACAATAATTAAAGTTAAAAACAGAGGCAATAATGAAGTGGCCTGCAGCAGCGGCATCTTAGCTTTATGTAAGCTGTGTGCACCGAAGGTCTCACTTTGTATCCGTGGAGTCTGTTAGTGTGCTGTTACTTGACAGGTAGTTAGCATCAAGATATCGATTTATGTGAATGTTTGGTCGGTAGAAATGGGAAACCATATATTTTAGGAAATATTATAAAAACTTTTCCTAAGGCTTGGCGTAATTATACTAATATCATATGATTTTTCAAATTACAATCTTCTCTCCCGACATTTGTGTCGTTTAACGAATAAATTCAATCTTTAATCAAAATAATAAAATATGTTGACATTTTTATCGAAATTTTTTGAAAATTTGAATTTGCAATGTAGTTGATTGAACTTGAATGTTGACTATTTTGTTAGACTGAAATATCATTATACTATTTATGCATGTGCTACGCATTTGTAGACCCAATGGTAATAAAAGGAACCTAAAAGGGGTTTAGTGTAATAAATTTAGTAGTGATACTGGGTTTAAAAAAACTTTACTAATTTTTATTAATTAAAAGTTTAAATTTTATTATGTATTATATGAAAGTCTAATTATAACAAGGGAATTGGAGAATTATATTTATACATATCTGTATTGAGAGGAATATTAACATTATTTATATGAACAATATTCTTACTTGTAAATATTTAAAATTTATTAACTAAAGTACAGATTCATTATAATTTAAAGTGTTTTAGAAAAATACAAACTTATTATTTCTTAAACTAGTGTTATGTAAATATTCATAATAAATTTACATATATTTAGAAATTAATAAATTTTTAGAAATAATAAATAAATTTTTATAAATTTTAATACATAATAGTAGTCATTCGCCAACTCAACAAAATAATACATACTCTTTTATATACAAATCAATGAACGAAAACTTCAACTAAAAAGGTTGCTCTTTATCTCTTGACCTTGCTACTTCTGCACAACATCTGAAAATGTCAACGAAAAAAGCAAGCTTGAAAGTCGAACGAGCATTTTAAATATGTTTAATATGCAAAATATTCAATAATTCAAAATAATTTATAATAGTTTAAGCTAACTGATATGAGATGACCCAGTAGGCCTAGCCCAACAGCTATTGACTCAAGAGCGTGCTTCCAGGCCCACCTCTCCTATGAGGGCTAGTTAGGTCATCAACCTTATTGACCACCTATCTGCTTTGTTGCCTAAGCAATAAGCAAGACCAGCACCTCTCGACTACACTGCAGATAGAGTGCATGGGCCCGATTATACTTGATGAGAGGGCTTGAGTGCCATAGCCCCTGGCAGTTGTCCAAGCCCAGAAGCTAGTTTTATGATCAACCCCTAATGTTGACCAGTGAGGTCGTTTTAGGATCGAATCATATTTTTACTGCATTAAATGCCCTGGCAAGCAATATGCCTTCGCATTAATGGCGTATGCTGCCTAATATCATCCCTGTCGCAGCTTCTGATATGAGGTGTGCCACCAGTGTATTATTCTGTCCCTGAAAGCTAGAGGTGAGGCTACCTAGAATAGTACAGGGATGGAAAATGACCTAAAACTCCTCATACAAGGACAAGAGCCCTTTACACATAATAGGAGTATCATGGACATATCATTCATTTGAAGAAGGCTATAAATACCCCATTGCCAACCACTCTTAAGGTATACCATTTTCTTACTAAAGCCCTCACTCTGCTGCCCAGTTGTTCTAGTCGACCTAGTACTAACTTAAGCGCAGAGTGCTTTAGTCAAGGGCACCTCGACTAGCTTAACGTTTGCTCGTGATTGCAGATCTTAGCTTGAGTTCTTCTAAAGCTGGATCACTCGACTAGCTAGGTTGAGTTACCCTAAATACTAGCTCAATCCAGTAAAATACAACTTTCACCTTTATCATTTTGGTGCTGTCTGTGGTAAAGTGAGATTGAAATCAAACAATGGTGAACACTAGGTGCACTGCATTAGAAAGAGAGAAAAATAGAAGGATAGTGTCTCCTCCTATCTCTCAGCCTCAACAAGAGTCGAATGCTTTGGGACCCAATACCTTGCCGGAGCAAGTTGTCACTTTGACTATGCCTCAACTAATGCAACTAATTAGCGAAAAAATCTTTGTTCAAGTTTTTGCTTAGTTGTCTACCGTCCTAAATCGACATATAGCTATGCCTGCTCTGGTAGCTAGCAGACTCTGCAACCCCTACATCCTGAAGAAAGATCACCGAGAGATAGCTGTGGTCGACTAGAATCTCGACGACCACAAACAAGATGTGAGGTCAGCCCCAGACGCCTTCCCAGAGAAAGGGCTCGACCTGAACCCTAGGAAGAAATTGTTGATACATTGATCATTACGTTTGGCCCATTTGAGCCGCACAGCGTGATCAAGTTGAACATTTGAGACCAGACCAGTGGGAGAAAATTGTTGATTCTGCAGATCATGCCTCTGAGCCCTTCAAGCCCCACAGTGCGATAGGGTCGAGCGTGCAAGGCCCCTAGGTTGATGGGAATATGACATAGGTAGACCAAGAAGAGTGGGAGAAGTGTCCCACCAAGTTCAACAATTGAACTGATGCCTCAAGGAGATATCGAGAAGAAATACTGGGAGGATTCCCAACCTTAATGGTCCTCAGAGGTTTCATTGGGAAAGAAGGTCACCATTCATCATGGAGATAATCGACGAGTGCATTACCATCGACGCTAAACTTTCGATTGGACTTCTATGGTAAGATGGCTCGATGAACCTAAATGAGCACCTGATGCAATTTGAACACATTATATAGCTACATGGCCATAATGAATTCATACATACGAAGATGCTAGTCACCACTTTCCAAGGCATCACACTCGACTGGTTCGTTAAGCTTAAGCTAGCTTCGAATTTCTTATACGACCAACTATGTGATAAGGTATTTAACTAGTTCGCCTATCAACAAAAGGAGAGTCCCCCCTAGGAGTTTCTCGACTTGGCGGATAGATATATGACCCAGGAGGAGATGAATAGACTTAAATTCGACAATCCTGAGGTCGACAAGAAGAAGGGTAAGAAAAAGATGATCGATAGCAGAAGAAGGGTCATCGATCTCCCAACAAGTACTTTCATAACTACACACCACTCAACCTCCCAAGAAAGAAGGTGTTGTTTGCGATCTAGCTTGACAACCTCCTTAAAAAATCAAGAAGGTTGATTGAAACAGAGGCCATGAAGAAATCAAAGAAATATTGCCATTTTCACAAACAAAGGGGCCATGACATAGAAGACTGTTTCAATCTACATGATGAGATTAAAAGGCTGATTAGATAGGGTTATCTTAAGAAATATGTGGCCGAAAGTGCCCAAGCAGAAGGAGGTAAAACTGACCAGACTTTCCATAAAGAAAAGTCAGTTAGCCCGAGGAGAGAGGACAAAGGAAAGACACCTGCCCACCCATTTGAGGAGTTGTTGATATGATTAAGAAAGGTCCTACTGGGGGTGAATTGAAGTCCACAAAGAGACAAACCCAAAGGAAGCTGGAATCGACCAAGTCAAAACCAATTAAAACTCTTTACCAACTTTCCACCAACACGGAGCCAGTTTCTTTCATCGATGCCAACCTTGCCTATATTGAAAACACAAGAATTAACCACAATGTCGACTGCCCCATGGTGGTATCTGTTGAAATTACTAATTTTGAAGTAAGAAAGGTCCTGATCAATAATGGCAGTTCTGCCAACATCATATTTTTATCGACCTTGAAGAGGATAAATCTGGGGTAGTTGAAGTTTGATCCATTTTGAACACCCCTAGTCAGTTTTGGGGGGTTAGATATCATACCAAAAGGATCAATCAATTTATCTACATCATTCAGGAAAGTTCCCTGTGGGAGAACACTCATGATCAATTATCTAGTTGTTGACACCCTGCCTATAATGTTATAATTGAGCGACCAACTCTGAATGACTTCTGGGCTATTATCTCAACATACCACATGAAAATAAAATTTTCAACCCCAATAGGCACAGGTGAGTTGTTGTGTAACATTAAGGAGGCATAGCGTTGTTATGCCATTTTTATCAAGTCAAGCGAGCTGAAGATTTGACCACAACTGAAGATCTCGGGGGACACCTCTATAGTGGAACCTAAGAAGGGACAAGTCAACAAGAAGAGAAAGTTAGAAGATACCAGAGTGGAGCCTATTGGAGAGTTTAAAACAGTCTAGCTAGAGCCTGAGAACTATGATAAGACCACCAGGATTGGAACTGATATAGGTTACCACATAGAGTGCCTCATGGTCGATTTCCTATATAGAAGCATCGATCTTTGTCTAAAAGGCATCCAACCTCTAGGGAATTGATCCTAATGTCATTGTCTACCACCACAACATGGACCCCTTGTACAAACCTGTCAAGCAAAAAATGAGAACTTTCAATGCCAAGAGGTACCAGATCATCGAGGAAAAAGTCAACAAATTCTTATATGTAGGGTATATTGTGGAAATCTAATACCCATTTTTGTTTTGTAATGTTGTGCTCATCCCCAAGAATGAGGAAAAGTGGTGTATGTGTAACGATTTTACGAATTTGAATTAAACTTGTCCTAAAGATCCTTACCCCCTACCTCGTATAAATTTTCTAGTGGATTCCACTAGTAGTTGTGAATTGTTGAGTATGATATATGCTTTCCAAGGTTATCACCAGATATTTATGGCACCCAAGGACATAGATAAGACCTCTTTCATGGTCCCCAATAGGGTTTATTATTTTTTGGTTTTGCCTTTTGGGCTTAAGAACGTAAGGGCAACCTACTAGGGAATGGTCAACTTTATGTTAAAAAATGAGACTGGTAAGTCTATGGAGGCTTATGTTGACAACATGATTGTCAAAACAGAGCAAGCTAAAAATCATCTACTTGACCTCAACCACACTTTTTTCATACAACGAGCATTTGGCATGAAATTAAACCCAAATAAGTGTAGCTTCAGAGTTCAATGAGATAAGTTACTTGGTTACATGGTCAGTTAAAGGGGCATCGAGGCAAATCCACAGAAAATCAAGGTAGCATTGGACGTTACACCACCTTAAATAGTCAGAAACGTACAATGCCTAGTTGAGAGGATTATAGCTCTTAGCAGATTCATTGCCCGTTTAATTAACAAGAGCCTACCTTTCTTTAAGATACTCAGGAATGTAAAGAAGTTGGGCTTTCAATGAAATGAACGGTATGATTAGGCTCTAGTTAAACTAAAGCAATATTTTTCCTCGCATTCTATGCTCGCCAAGCCAAAACTAGAAAAGGTCCTGCACCTATACTTAGCTACCTTGATCAGTTTAGTTCAGGTCTTGACTATAGATGAAAATCATCGACCAATCTATTACTATAGCAAGACACTACAAAGGCCTGAATATAATTACTTGGAGATTGAAAAATTTACTCTCGCTTTAGTTATTGTGGCTCAAAAGTTGTGACTATACTTTCAGTCCTATGTTATCATAGTATTGACAAACCAGCTATTGAAGTAGGTGCTCTCAAAGCTAGACATGTCTGGCAGATTAACAAAATGGGCCATCAAATTGGGAGAATTTGACATCACCTTTCAACCTCGAATGGCCATAGAAGCATAGGTTTTGGTAGATTTCATCGCTAAGCAAGTCGATCTCCACGATCAGAATTGTGACAACTTTCTTGTTTGGACCTTGCACGTCGACGGGTTAGCAACCACTTTAGGAAGAGGTATAGGTGTTGCACTCTGTTCCCCATTGGTGGAGGAATAAGACTTCATAATCAAGCTCGACTATGCAATAACCAACAATGAGGCAGAGTATAAAGCCTTTCTTATCGGAATGGGGATAGTAGTAGACCATGGGTTGAGTACCTAAAAATAATTACAGATTCTCAATTGGTCACAGAACAAGTTGAAGGAAATTTCAAGACTAAGGACACGACCATAAGCCAGTACATAGCAAAGGTCAAAAGATTAAAGCAATCATTCAAAAAGTTCACACTTAGCTAAGTACCTTAATAAGAGAATGAGCGAGTAAATGCCCTGTTCAAATTTACCAGCTCGACCAGAGAAACAAGAGATAGAATGATAACATTTTTGGTCACCAATAAATTATCAATAGGCACCCTCGAACAAACTTTTATAGAGAATGTCAAGGAGATAGTTCCTTCTTAGCAAGATTTAATAAAGTTTTAGCTGAGTCAGGGCATAGTTCTTGACAACAAGAATGAATCACGTACTCTCAAGGATCAAGCAGTTGAATTTGCCCACTATGAGCACGGCCAACTTTATAAAAGGTTGATCTCCGGACCATCCCTAAGGTGCTTGGATCTTGACCAAGCTTAGGAGGTTTTACAAGACATCTACAAAGGCATTTGTGGTATCCACTTTTGAGAAATATCTCTTGCACATAAGGTTATTAGATATGGGTACTTTTGGCCTATGTTATTGAAAGATGCCGTCGATTTTACCCAAAGATGCTAGTCTTGCTAAGTCCACTCAAACATACTGAACTAGCCTACTGTGTCTATGGTGAATGTTTAGGTTGCTTGGCTATTTGACTAGTGGGGGGTCAACATAGTGGGTTCCATGCCAAAGACAATAGGTTAAAGAAAAGTCATCATTGTAGCAGTTAAGTATTTCACCAAATGGATCGAGAGTAATTGAAAAATAACTGACGTAGCTATTAAGAGTTTTATTTGGAAGAACATTATCTACCACTTTGGTCTCCCCAAGGTCCTCATTTTGACAATGGAGCACAATTTTAGAGTAGGAGCGCAAGAAATCGGTATGAAGCTCTAAGGATTTGCCAGTATTTCATTGTAGTGGAAGCAGTTCCAAAAATAA
>JACGDI010003783.1:47725-64405 GCA_014898725.1 Jacaranda copaia | reverse complement strand
CATCAAAAGTTTTATCTGGAAGAACATTATCTACCACTTTGGTCTCCCCAAGGTCCTCATTTCGGAGAATGGAACACAATTTTAGTGTAGGAGCACAAGAAATTAGTGCGAAGCTCTAGGAATTTGTTGGTATTTCATTTCAATTGGGAACCTACAAGCCAATAGCCAAACAGAAGTAATGAACTGGATAGTTCTTGATCATCTCAAAGCTTGACTAAAGGGACTGGATTGAGTTGGGCAGATGACCTTCCAAGAGTGCTATGGGCATACAAAATAATCCCTCTTATAGCCACAGGTCATAGCCCTTACAGATTGGTTTACTATTCTGAAGCTGTTATGCCCTTTGAATTGATACAACACACAGCTCAAGTGATCCACTTCAATTTAGTCACAAACACATCTAAAAGAAAACTTAACCTAGAGACCATCATCGAGTTACAACAAGAAGCTTGTAACACCATGTAGCGATGAAGATCAAAGATGAAAAAAAATTACAACAAAAGGATCTAACCACATACTTTTAAGGTCGGGGACCTTGTTCTCAAAAAAGTGGAAGTGTCCAAGAACGTTGGCAAGCTTGACCTAAAATAGGAGGGGCCTTATACTATCGTCAAGGTGTCAAAACACAATGCATATCAACTATCTAACATCAATGGCAATGAGCTTCCGTGTCCATGGAATGCCATTAACTTGAAGAAATTTTATGTATGAAAATCTTTGTAATAACTATTGCATTATTTGATATAAATGAAGTTTTTAGCAATTCTGCTATCATCCACTTGTAACGCTACAATAGCCCTCCCCATAATTCAAAAGCATGTAGTCGACCTTACAATAGACCTAAGAAATGGCTTCAAGTTGCCAACCTAAGGCTTTCTAGCCCAAAGTTTATAGTCGACCTCGTAGTCAACCTAAGAAGTGGCTTCAAGCTACTAACCTAAGGCCTTCCAGCCTAAACTTTACAGTCGACCTCGTAGTCGACCCAAAAATAATTTCAAGGTACCAACCTTTCAGCCAAAAAGGTTACAATCAACCGCATAATTGACCCGAGAAGCGGCTTCAAGCTGCCACATCAAGGCCTGTTAGCTTAAAGTTTATGGTTGACCCTGTAGTTGACCTAAGAAGCGACTTCAAGCTGCTAAACCAATGCTCTTCAGCCCAAATATTACAATTAACCCCAAAGTTAACCAAAGTAAAGGAGCCAAGGCATAAAATTAAGATTTCCCACCATTCCATTTGCAATCGACCTCAAGTCAACCAAAATTTTCTCCCACTTTAAGCTAATAAGCTATACAAGAGACTTAACCCTAGGATCGAGGTAAACATCATCACAACATGATCAACCTTCGTAAATCAATCACACGCTAGTGCACTTTACTCTAATTGTTTATGTTCCTTCTTGACCAACAAAAAATACATAAAAGTTTGCAATAAAAAACAAGCATAAAGTGGGTATGATCATTTTGACAATACTACTCATTTCAATGCAATGGCAATGTCAACCAGTATCTTGGGTCAATTTCATTATGTTTGTTCTCATTGATTCAAATTAACCAAGGTTATTCTTGCTAGAGTTATGTTACTAGTGGCCAAGTTGGTGTCTATCAACTATTCACATTCGATTAGAACAAAAGAGCAAAATTAAAGGATGAACCTATCGAACAGTAAGAACAATTTTTCATTAACTTTGAAGATTCAAGTACAAAGTTAGCTTACAAAAAAAAAGTACAAAATAGTGCCATGTTGGGTGACCAGACTCTTGGCAGCTAAAATATCAATGACTGCTCGACCTTGTAGCCTCAATTTGAGCCCTTCGAGCACCCTTCTTTATAGCTTGATACTCATTGCTCAAGGGTATGGGAACCACCACGGGACTATCGACCTCCTACTTGGGCCCTACAATGGCAAACAGGATAGCAGCTGGTACTGGTCAAGATAGTCTTACCTTGTTGATTAGGAAGTCAGTTTGGCTAGCATCAACCATATCATCCCGAATCATGAAGGTAAAGTCATTTGCAAAGTTGAACTCCTTTGCCACAGCAGCCAAGTTTTTTGCCACCTCAATCTCTTTTCGATGCACCTTTGTCAGGGCCTCAATTAGGGTATTTTCTACAGCCCCCTCTTTGGTTGCCGCATCCTTAAGCTCGGGGTATGCTTGTAATTTTTTATAGAGGATAGGACTAATGTGATTCTTGTATTCAACTCAAAAGGCATACCCAAGATACTCCAGTTACTTCACACCTTTATCGAATGCATTTTTAGCGTCGTCCAGGGAGAAGACAATGCTTGTATCTTGAAATGCTTAGTATAGCATGAATTATTGCACAGCTTTCCCGTGCATGAGTGAAAGTTTTTGAAAGAATTCTGCTCGAGCATCTTACATGGCAACATTGTAGCCTGCATCCCGACTTGAGTCATAGCTATGTTACACATCTAGTTGAGCCTTGTTCAATAGCTTGTCTACCTACTTTTCTCTTAGATCGTGGCAACCAGTTAACCATCCTTCATCATGAGATGATTGCAGAGGTCCTTGACCTCCTTCATCAGCTGGTCGACCCTAACTTGGGTGGACTTGAGCTACGCCTTCATAGTTTCCTTTTTTCCTTCTCTTTCAGCAACTCCTAGTCGGCTAAGGCCAGTTCTGACCTCCCATAAAAATAGTAGCCTAACTGCCTCACCTAAAAGGAAAAATTTCTCATCAGTAAATTATGCTCAACCAATAGCAGATAGCATTCGACGAGAAATGTGAATTGACCATACACTTACCATATTACTATGGTAAGCCAAAGCCTTGAGCGTGACACCCTAGCTCAGGTCCATGAACTTTCTCTAGTTGGACGCAAAGAGCTTGACTATTATCACTTTGAGCACAACAGCCCTGGATGACCCCACAATACTATTGAATGTGAATTGTGCACGGCCAGGATAAATTCTATCCTAAATTGAGGAGACGATAGCTTGGGTATCTGGAAGAGCATGTTATCCGTGCACCATCAAACATATCATAGCCAATCGATTGGCTCGACCCTGCGGCCTATCTTTTACCTTTCTTGATTGTCATCCTTTTTAGAGTAGGCTCCACGTACTCGATTATTGGCCTTTTTCCTCGAGCAGCAGGGCTATTCGTGGTTGTTGCCATAGGTCAAGCTAACGATGCACTTAGAGAGGGGAGTGCCCATTGAGGAGATGGGGCCATAGCCAAGGCAACCTCCCATCAAGCTGTTATAGCATAGCGGCGTTCCTTATTTCTTTGTGCTTGATCTAACACTTCCTGCTTGGTGCGATTTATAGTTTTCTCATGACTTGCCAGCATAGAGTAATAACAAAAGTAAATTATTAAAATCGATCACAAAGATGCATGCAGATAAGTAAGTTTGCAAAATTAAAAAGGACTTCTACCTAGTCAATCACCTATTAGTAAGCCCACCAACCAACACTAAACTTCTCTCCTCGATAAACACTAAGGCCTCCATCTGGCCAAACTCAACCATATCTTAATAAAGGTGTTAGGCCAACTTAGGGTCAAATTACTTGGCATCTCGATGTGACCCACCTACCACCCTCTTGGAATGTTAAACTCCTTACGCCCCTGAACATATAGGAAATACTTTTTCCACTCCTGGCTATAGGAGGAAGATAGTATAACTAAAATTTTTTGATGAGGCCTGGCTGTAAGACAGTAAAATTTCAACTCATTAGTGTTACTTGACTTCCAAAACATAGTAAGGTGAAAGAGGTTCAAAAAGTTGGCAAAGGAGATTAGTTGGTTAAATAAATGCATAAGGACTACAAAACTATATATGGTAGAGAAGTAGTTTGGTAATAATTGGGTTATGTAGACCTCTAGACCTCTCAGCAGGTCGACTATAGTTGGTATAAGGGAGAACCTAAGTCTACACCTAAAGGCTTTCTTGAACATAGTGATACAACCCTTTGGGGGTTGATGCAACTTATTTTGTGGACTCGAAACTATGAACTCATACTCAATGGGAACATGATAAAGATCCTTAATGCGTGCGAGGTCGGCCAAAGTAATCTTTGATGCGATTTCACTACAGTAATCAGGAATGAAAAGTCGACCACGCAACATTAGTACCTCGCTTGGGCCAACGTCTCCCCCAGAAACAACGTGCTCATCACTCAAGCTGCTAGAGGTCAAGCTATAGCTTGATGAATTACTCGGCCTGCTCCCACTACCACCCTCCCCCTAGAGTGGTGCCCTACTTGACCTAGTAGCCTTGCTATCGAAAGTAGTCGACATGCTTAAGGAAATGCTAAGTTTGAAAAAGCAAAAAGAAAAACTTATAAAGCTTTGATGAACTCTAAAGCACTTGACAAGATGTGGAAGGTGCTATAAATGTGTTAATCGACCAAATGCAAAGTAGTGAAAGTGAAAAAATGGGTGTTTTAATCGTACTTATATATAAGCACTGGGGTGCGAGAACCCATTTAGTGGTAATAATTGCATAGTCGTCATTTGGCACTTCGTATAGCTCAACATAACAGGCATATTAAATGCACAAAACCTTAGTCGAATGCCCAAAACTCTAGTCAAATATGCAAAATCCTAGTCGATTCTCCAAAACCCCCATTCAGCAACATAACTACGCCTTGCTCCGTCTCATTGATAGGCTTAATTAGGAACCAAGAGTAGGGCGAGAATCGTGATATGGGATGGCCAATAGGCCCAGCCTAATAGCTATCAATCCAAGAGTGCACTTCTAAGCCTACCTCACCCATGAGGCCTAGTTAGGTTGTCAACCTTATCAACCACTTGCTTGCCTTGTTGCCTAAGCAATAAGCAAAACCAGCACCTTTTAACTAGACCACAGATCAGGCACATGAGCTTGATTGTACTCAATGAAAGGGCTCGAGTGCCATGGTCCCTAGGGGCCACCCAAGTGCAAAAGTTAGTTTTATGGTCGACCCCCAATGTCAACTAGCTAGGTCGTTTCAGGGTTGAATCATATATCTACCGTATTAAATGTCCTGGTAGGCAACATGCCTGCACATTAATGGCACATGTCACCCCAGTACCACCTCTATTGCTGTTCTTGAGAGGAGGTATACCACCAATATACTATTCTGTCCCTAAAAGCTAGAGATCAGGCCATCTAGAATAGAATAAGGATGGGAGTGACCTAAAGCTCCCCATATAAGGACAAGAGCCCTCTACACATAATAGGGATGTCTTGGACATTTCACCTACTTAGAGAAGACTATAAATACCCCATTTCTAGCCTTTCTTAAGGTATGCCATTTTCTTACTAAAGCCCTCACTTTGTTGCTTAGTTATTCTAGTCGACCTAATACTGACTTGAGTACTAAAGTGCCTTGCCCTTGGCTCGACTTATGTTTTCTCATGATTACAGATCTCAGCTTGAGTTCTTCTGCAGTTGGATCACTTGACCAGCTAAGTCGAATTACCCTAAACACTAGCCCAATTTAGTAAAATATAGCTTCACCTCCATCACTAACATTACCATGTGATTATAACTCCAAAATTGGTAGTTAATCTAGCCACCATAACGAAACTTACAAGATATTTCAAACTAGTTTTGAGCTGGCATATACAAATCACATCACAAAATATTATAATCAACATAGTTATGTAGAAGAACATATTTACACATCTTAAGGATTAAAATATAATCCTCCATATAAAAGAATAGGGGTTAATTACATCCACACCCTCTAAGATTTGGCGTAATTATGAAAAAACCATCTTGTTTTAAAAATTACATCCATACCCCCCATCTCCCCAAACTTTGAAACCAAAATGTAATACCAATGGAAAGTGAGAAAAGTAAAAAATGCCTTTATGTTAAATTTGATAGAAAAAATAAAAATAAATAGAAATATGCAAAAATATAAATAACCTTGGACCTATTTGTAATATTTTTTTATTTATGAAGATTTATTTGATACTTTTTTTATCACCTTAAATTTATTTGCTTAGAAAATATGATTTTAATAATGTTAAATTACAAGATAACTTAAAATAAAAATTTATCTTATATAATATAACTTTAATAATTTTAATAACTTTAAATATAACTCACAATAAATTTATCTTATGCAATATAACTTGAATAATTTTAAACTTCAATTATTTTAATAATTTTACTAAATTTAATTTAAATGTATTTATTTATTAAGTAAAATAAAAATAAAAATCTATCTACCATCTTAGGTAACATAATCTTAATAATTTTAAATTACATACTCAACAATTAGAATAATAAAAATATCTAATATAATTAATTAAATTTTTTAATTTTTGATTAACAATAAAATAAATAAAAAAATTTTAAAATAAAAATAAAAAACTATCATATTAACAATATAATCTTAAATTCTATATTTAATAATGTTAAATTATAACTACATTTAAATTAATTTAACTAAATTTATTTATTAATTAAGAACTAAATACGTTAATATGCATTAATTATGTTTATTTATTAGTTAAGAAAAATAAATAAAAATTATTATTAAAAGAAAAGGCGACAGTTTCTTCTTCCTACCATTACCCCGCAACCCCTCCCCCAACCTTCTACAGGCCATGGCTGTCTTTGGCCCCTCAACCACCTCACCACATCTTCCCTTCTTCCACTAAAGTTTCTACTGAAATGGCCAGTTAGCCCTTCTTCCACCATGTTTGAGTTCACCCCCTCCCTCCCTTAACCTTTTACTTGCAATGGCCATGACTAGACGGATAGGCTAGATCTAGCCAATACAAATTTAGTCATGGCCAGGCGGTGTGATGTGGTGTGGTATGGTAAGGGTGGGGATGGGTACGTATGTATATATGTGTGTGGGTGGGTGGGTGTTGTATGTATTATTTAATACATATATATGTGTGCGCGCGCTCTATATGTGTTATTAAGTACATATATAAATATATATGTAAGTAATATATATGCATCTATATATATGTATGTGTATTTAAAAATATACATACATATATATATATATGTATTTATGTAAAATTATATATAGAGATGTGCGTATATTTATGTATATATATACATATGTATATATTTACATGCATATTTATATGTATAGATACATGTACATTTATAAATATCTTAAATATTAGATAACAAAAATATTACAAATACAACCTTAAAGTTCTGAATGTCTTACAATACAGTCTCAAAGGGTATTTTTGTTCATAAAAAATTGTCAGAAATGGTCCAAATTGAAGTCAGTTAATGCAAGGGTAATTTTGAAACTTCACTTATTTTTTTAAACAGTGCATGGATGGAACCCTAACTGCAAGTAATGGTTGGACTATATTGTTAGACAATGGTAAACATTAGGGGGATACATAATTTTCAAAACAACGAGGGTACTTTTCTTAATTATGTCAGACCTCAAGGGATCTGGATGTAATTCAACTTGAAAGAATATTTTAAACCTTTAATATTAGTAAAACACTCACCTTGCAAATTCTTGTGAAGTTAAGTAGAAACACCACTTCAAGATCTCTCCTCTCCTCTTCGTCCTCTAATACTTTCTCTTCTTCTTCTAATATTTTTCTTATCCCACAAAGTAAGTATGTTCTCATATATTTCAAACATATATGAAGCCAATTTTTGTAACTCATGAATTAATTCAATGAATAATACATCAATACTCCTCATTTTTAAATAAAATTCACCTCTACATATTCCTAAATAAATATGCTAACATTGCATATTACCAAGTAAAGACACCACTGTTACCTGGTTAATACAGTACTATTCCTCATTCTTAAGTAAAATGCATCGTTACATATTCTTCAATAGATATATTATAGTTCCATGTTCCCTAGTAAAGACGCTATTTTTGCACATTCTTATGTGACACCACTTAATATTCCTCTTAAAAGTTAATAAATAACCATAATTTTAAGAATTAAAATCCACTAATTGTCATCACTTAAATGAATTAATGAATCAGTTATCATCATCATCATCATCATCATCTTGCAAGCACGACGTCCTCATCGCAGGTGACACAATTCAAGATTAGTCACCAAGGTTGGGATTCTAAAGGCAGCTCCTATAGGTTCAAGAGGTAGCTCCTGCGTGTGTAGCACTTTGTCGAGTAAGTTCAAGAGGTGGCTCCCACACGAATATCACTTAGCTCCTTATATTCCGATTGGTGATTAGTTTTGATAACATTTGTCATGCTTAACTCAACAAAATAATATATATATATATTTTTATATACAAATCGATGAATGAAAACTTAAACTAAAAAGGTTGCTCTTTATCTCTTGACCTTGCTAATTCTCCTCCACATCTAAAAATATCAACAAAAAAGAGTGAGCTTGAAAGCCCAACAAGCATTTTAAATATATATGTTTAAGATGCAAAATATTCAATAGTTCAAAATAACTTATAATGACTTAAGCCAACATTACCATGTGATTATAATGCCAAGATTAGTGAATAATCTAGCCACCATAATGAAACTTACAAAATATTTGAAACTAATTTTGAACCAGTATATACAAAGATCCACATTGCATAAATTCCATATTACATAACAAAATGTTATAATCAACGTGATTATGTAGAAGAACATATTTACACATCTTAAGGATTAAAATGTAATCCATATAAAAGAATATTTTAAACCTTAAATATAAACAAAACACTCACATTGCAAATTTGTATAAATTTAAGTAGAAACACCACTTCAAGATCTCTCCTCTCCTCTTCTTCCTCCAATACCTTCTCCTCTTTTTCTAATATTTTCTCATCCCACAAACATATATAGAGCCAATTTTCATAATTCATGAATTAATTCACACTGTACATGAATAACATCAATACTTCTTTTATTCTTAAATAAAATTCACCTCTACATATTTCCAAGTAAAGACACCACCATTACATGATTAATACTCCACTATTCCTCATTGTTAAGTAAGTTTCTCCTCTACATGTTTTTGAATAAATATACTAACACTCTACATTTCAAATAAAGACACTACTATAACCTGATCAATATACTTCTATTCCTCATTCTTAAGTAAAATGCACGCTTATAGAGTTTGAATAAATATAGGGTGCTGATTTTTGCACTCAAAGATTTACCTTTGGTACTCCATCTTCTATTTTCTTTAAATGCAAATGACTTAATTACTCAGATTTATTTTAAGTTATGTTCTCCATTTTTTCATGGACAAAACTACCCATTTTTACTCGAACACCTTAATACTATTTGTTTAACCCTCTTCAACTTCTTTTTCCTTAGTAAGTTCTAAGAAATTGTAGCAAATATGAATAATCAAGATAATAAAGAATTTACACAATTCGAAAAATAATCAAAATTATTCAAGCCCACCATGTAGAATATGTATCCACTCTTTGCTCAGGTATCCTTGACCTTAATAATTGTAGTTTTAAATGTATTTATATTTGTTTTGATTCCCTACAAAGTACAAACGACTTTTGCTGCATTTTCTTTTATTAATGAAATGGAATGGATTTTTGTCTTTCCTTGTTACTGCAAGATTTGGCAGTAGTCCATCACATCGTTTGATAATTGTGGTTTTTTGTTATGTTAGTCTAACTTCAATATTTGGGTGATTTGGAATATAAATTTTGATTGGATGAATCTTTATTAGCTTATTAGAATATAGTAATTTTTATTATTGATCAGTTGAACTTCATATTTGTTGAGCATTTTTTATAAAAAAAAAAAAAAACTTCTATTTACTATTAGATTGTTTTAATAGAAAATGAGGACATTCCCATGAGGAAATTAGTCTAGACTTTATGTGGCAAGTTATATTTGTTTATCTGTTAGGCAGCTACTCATATGTTGCAAGACTTTTTGATTGTTGAAAACATTTTTTATGTTTTTGTTTCTATTTTGACGATTTAATGTCTTATATTGTCCTAGAAAGAAAGTTCTTCTTGTATGTATATTTGGTTAAAATTTTTTTTTAAATTGGATGTAAATATGTAACTCTAATTTCAATTTTATTTTTCTAATGAAATTCAAATTAATCCGAAAAAATAACTTTAGTAGTTGTTAAACATTGTAAATTCAAAAGAGTTGAAGACATCCTAAACAAGATAGTATCAAAGACAATTTTTTTTTTTAATGAGAAATTCATATGAGTTGAAGAGGGTTAAACATGAAGTACTAAGGTGTTAAGAGTGAGGATGGATACTTTTTTGTCAATGAAAAATTTGAAAATATAACATCATATAAATTGAGGTAATTAAGTCATTTATATTTAAAATAAAAAATAAAAAATTGAGCACCGAAGGTAAATCTTGAAATGCCGAAATCAGCACCCTAAATATATTATCCTTCCATCCCAAGTAAAGATGCCATTTCTTCCCATTCTTAAAATGACACCACTTTATATTTCTCTTGAAACTTATAATTAAATAACCATAATTTTAAAAATAAAAATCCACAAATTATTATCACTTAATTGAATTAATAAATCAATTATTATTATTATTATTATTATTATTATTATTATTATTATTATTATTATCATCATCATTGGGCATTACAGTAGTTTTTTCATTATTCCTAACTTTTTTCTTGTTCTAAAAATATAATTTTTTCTTTTCTTTCTTTTTTCTTTTTCACATCTTCTTCTCCATCAATTCAACAATTGTTGTAGCCGCCAACTCAACAGTCACCCGCCTAAGCCACCTTCCCCGAGTATGCGATGGAGGTGCGGCCGCCATGGCTGCATGTGGCACGATCATGATGGCCGCACGAGGCTGCAACCATGGTTATGGCAGCCCTTTGCCGTGGCTGGCCATCGCAAAGGCTGCTCGACGATCTGGCCAATCCCGCGTAACCAGGGACGTCAATGACAGCTTTCAGCTTTAGCTTTTGGAGTGGAGCAAGTAGGGGTAGGGTGTAGGTGTAAATATATATATATATATATTTGATATATACATGATTATATATGTGCATTATAAATAAATATATATTTCTTATATTGATATATAGAAGAAAGACATATTTTGTATTTTATATTTTTAATTTTTTTTTAATTTTTTTCCCCTCCAGATCATTAAGGACAATTTAATCATTTTACACTTTTTGTAAGGGTTTTAAATGTCGTCAACAGGGAGAGGTGATTGCAATTGTTTAAATCACAAGAAATATTCCTATAATTACACCCAAACCTCAGGAAATTAATGTATTATAATTTACCTATAATTTTGGAGTGGGGCAGGTAGGGCAAAGGGGGAGGTATATATATACATTTATATATATATATTTTACACATATATGATTGTATAATTTGCATATATATAAATATTTCTTATATTGATATATAGAAAGATATTTTTGTCTTCAATAATTATGAACTTTTTTTCCCCTTCAGATCATTAATGACAAATTAATCATTTTAAGCTTTTTGTCAGATTTTTTAAATGTCTCCAATAGGGAAAGGTGATTGTGATTTTTGAAATCATAAGAACTGTTCCCATAATTATTGCAAACCTCAAAAGAAACTAATGGCTTTGTTTGATTACATTCTACCAAAATAAAATTATTTTGAGAAAATATAATCAATTATATCCCTTTCTTTTCTATTAAAAATTTTTTTAAAATGATCAAATTATCTTTACAATTTAACTAACAAATGATCAAAAACTCTATATTTTTTACACCATAATCATTACCATCACATATACATATATTTATATATCACAATATTTTATTATTATATCATAATAAAAAATACTATTAAAATTCATTTACACCTTCAAAATTCAATAAAAGACATTGATTTGACTGCTACAATAAAATTTGTGGCTCCCTAAAACATAAACAAACATACCAAATTTTTCCAAAATAATTTTCTTACTATTTTCAAATCATAAACAAACATACATCACATTCTCCAATACAAATTTCATATTCTCCAACCCTACTACCAAAACTCATTCTCCCAAAATATATAATTCAAAACATAATTTGTAAACAAACATTAACAACATAATTATCCCCTTTTCTTTAACTAAACTCCATTTGAAATTTAAATTTTTTTGTTTCCACTCTATTGTCATATCATTTGACACAGGCATAGGCTAAATGGGTTATAATGTTTTGATGATTGAAAGTTTTTCTCGAATAGTTCATCTACCAGACTTGGTCATTTTAGAAACTTGTCTCGGCAGCTACCTCAATTTCATTCCCAGGGACGACACTGACCAGCTGACGTCAACAAACGACACGACAGACCTAGCTTAGTAGCTTGTACAAATTTTAACACGCACAAAGGACAAACAATTGGCGGGTGGGTTTGGTGGTGGCTAAAAATGAAACACTACGCATACCATTCAACTTCTTAAGTTTCTTAAAACCCATCTGCACTGCCACTACTTGTCTAACTTCTTCACCTGCAATTCTTGTTTGCCTTACATACTAACACTACATTCGTCACAAGATAGGTATTCATTCTGCATAACATCAGAGAGTCTTCAATGCCTCTCTCATCACTAACTATATTTTTCTTGGATAGCTTACAGAAAGGTCAAAAATTCCTTGTCAAGGCAGCCACAGCAGCAACATCAGTATGGATGAGTTTGACTTTTAATAAGACGGTCAGTCTATAGGAGCTGAAGCAGCAGATCAGAGAGACATTTATCATCACACAGAAACTGGTTTAACCTGCGATATATCAAACTATAAATCATATCCAACTTTGAAAACCTAATACAAAATCTATGCTTCTCCTCACCTTATCTAGCTTTCCAAGGAAAATAAGCTCCACTTCTTTACGAAGATTTTCCATATCCAGGGCATACTCTTTAAATTTATCTTCAAGAATCAATTGCTGCAACTGTTGCTTCATTCTATCCAATGCCACATCCAATTCACAAACTTCCTTGAACACAAGAGCATCAGTAGATCTCAGAAGCAATAATTTCTTCACTGCATACAGGGCCTGCAAAACTTAAAGGAGCAAAGGTTCATGAGCAAGTGGTACGTAATCTAGAAAACAAAATGGCAACACGATAACACGTTTCATGCAAATGTGGAATTGACCAACAGAGCCAAGTATCCAAGCCATTATTTGGCACAAATCTCAGAGCACAATGTATCTTATATTTATAGAGAGCACACCATAAATGTGCCTCATGCTGCATTGGTAAGCCACACATGCCATCAGTTACCAATACAAAAGATTTAACACTGAATGACTGATTCAATAATCAAGTCTCCCCACAGTTAAGAGGACAATCAAAGACCTTTTCCTGGAGATCGACATCCGTTGATGCTATCAGATTCACCACAGATTTTAACAAGGAATGGCTGCTGAAGAAAGGCAGTTCCACATTATTTCTGCTGTCCAACTGATGCTCTACCAGATCAGCTAAGAGAAACAAAGATTTCCGGAGTAGCCTGATATCAATGCTTGAGTTACTTAGAATGTCCTGCGGGATAATACAAAAGTACACAATCAACTTTTAGAGCTCACAAGATGTGCATCATAACTCACAATTGCTAAATCACCCTTCAGGATTTACCAAATCACCTGAAGCATCAGGTCTCCAGCTTCCACATAGAACAGCTCTTGTCCCTCAAGATTATTTCTAATCAAGGCTGAAATAGCATATAACGCTTTTGTGGCTTCTTCAATGAAATCAGAGCATGCAATCTCCATTAACTTTGCCAATGCGCCAAGCTCCAAAATCTGCTACATCAAATTTTAATAACCAGTCTACAGGTCATGTCACTCCATCAGAAACTATAATTGAGATAAAAAATAAACAGTCTAAAGCACAGGAACTATGACATTGACTGGAAAACCTAATGATATACCTGATTCTGAACAAGAGGATTATTTTGGCTGGCCTTGCCAAGAATCCATGCAGAAATAGTTCTTATTTCTGGGTCTAGATTGCCAAGTTCTCTTATGACTGCAGCGAGTCCCCCAAGTTTGTGCAAATCTGACAATAGAACAGGATCATGCACGCATTTTTTAGTGCTGAAAAGATAGCATAACAACACAACAAGAGCAAAATGATGGTGCAGCAAATTTTGGCCCAAAACAATGCTTTTCCCTTTTACTTCTAAAAACAAACAACAATAAAACAAAAGAAAGGAAAAATGAGACATATGGATCCCAACACATTCAGATGTTGTATTTCTGTGTGAGTGGGTGCCTATTTTGATTCAAGTGGTATCAACCGACCAATGAACCTGCTATATAAATGTAACGCACTATTCAATACCTACAGGGACAACACATGATATCATCTCTTATCAACCGATTGATGCTTATAAGCCCTTCAAGCAAATATCAATGATCTGTTAAATTGACATCCCACCTCATGGATTTTTCTTATTATAGTATTGTAACCAAGTATTCAATACTCCGTCTATTCCAGATTTATCACTCCTATTTTCTTTCTGAGACATTTAAGACTTCATTTCCTAAATTATAAGTTTTCCCCCCCAACAAAATACCCTCCCATGTTAAGTAGCACTGGAACACCAATAATTCTCAACCACTAATATTAAGGAAAAATTGTACAGATACTTAAAACTTTCACATTTTCAACCTTCATCCAAAAACTATATCCTAAGTCAAATAATTATCATGATTTTTGGATAGAACCAGTATATTCCTCCAAACAATTTCAGCAACAATTTTTTGATTTTTATTATACTAAGAAAATTCGTCATTGATAGGTCCGAGTAAAATTCCAATATTTGACAACAAAGAAATTTCTGAAGTTAAAGATTAATGCTTGCAATTGAACTAAAAAAGATTCTCATAAACTTAAGCAAAAAGTAATTAGAACCTGAATAAACCAATTTTGGCCAAAGAATATAAACTTGATGAATTATTAAAAAAGGAAAACCAAATTTAAAAAAAAAAGGGAAAATTATCATAGTACCCATAATAGTCTTTTTAGTTCTTATGCATCCTTTCTCTTCCCCTATTTTCTCATTTTTGAAGTGATTTTTATTTATGGGTTCATGCTCTTCCTGCTCTGTGAAAACCACATTTCTTCCTTTTTCGTTTTCTATTCCTCCACACTTTGTAGGAATGAATTCTAACTGAATTTGTCTACTATAAATTATATTCCAATTGCCTCATACATGACAGTGCCAACTTAGGGTTTTTTGCATTTTTATTTAGATTTGTCCATTTAGAATTCTAGCTAGTTCCAATAGTTATGATTCTGTGAATTGCTAGGTTACCGTCAGATTGATTATTGATACATAATTATTTACAATGTCATTCTTGTTTCAAAAAAGTTAAAACCTGGTCAAAGAGTAAATCACTTTGACCTCTTTATAATTTTATCCTTAAACTAGTATTCTGACACCAAGCCAACCTCCTTAATATGTTAATTAGTTTTGTGGATGCCACATTAGTTTGTCAATGCGATAAGGAAACTAATAGTTGGCTACAGTTATTCCAATTCAGCCTTCAATTACTTAGGCTTTATCAGATTTTCCTTCATTACTAAATGTGCCAAAGAAAGAAATATTTCTTTTACTAAACTCAAAATTCACAAGATTTCAACTTTATCCACTCTTTTTCAGATAGGGGTGCTCTCTTAAAATTGATAATCTTGGTAATGTTGAGAATTCCCAAGATAATACTCATACCATTTGCATTGTCTATCGGCTCAACAAGTATCAGGAGCTCCTGAAGGGCACGATGGTGATCCTCTAAAGGTAGAGAAAGATTATTCAAATCATCTATTGCAATTTTCATCAATTTTGCATCCGATGGTGTCTTTAATTTCTCCATCAGTTCCTGCGCCAGCATGCAAATGGAAACATTACCAAATCTGCAGAATTAGTAACAGAACATAGAATTGATTTTGCCTAAAAACTACCATAGAAGGAACCCAAATAAATTTTCTACAAGAAGAAATGACGCCATAGCTGTATATTGATTTATGTAGATAAGAAACTTGCACTAGGTCAATTGGTTATTGGCAAAGTGGTAAGATTATATACTATGTTTTGCTAAAGCACAGGTCAAAAAGCAACAGCACAAATTGCTAAGCCTTTATAACAAACCATTATCCTCAAGGGTATTGGAAAATCTTTTATATACATTGTGTAAATACAGATCTAGATAAATAAAGATGTTTCATCTGCAATAAATACAATGATATATGCTGTAAAAGCCGATGGCAAAGGTAATCCCAGAACTGGATAAAAGAAAATTCTGGGTATCTCTCATGTGAAAAGCTTAATGGATGGAGGTAGTAGTAGCAAGCATCAAATAACTCCATTATTCAACAACTTTAGAAAAAAAGCTCATTTAGGATCTTCATTTGACAAAACTATAAGCCCATAACCCTGGTCGATAAATCTGGTAAATTAAATTTGTTACATAAACATATTGATCTGATGCCATAAAAGCCTATTCCAAAGGGATAAGAAAAATAGGGGAGAAGAGAAGAAAGTTCCTGAAAAAACCTACCGCAGCACACCCAAGGTCAAAGGCTCAACAGATGCTAGTGGTAGTAACCATAACATAAATTTGTAACTTAATAACAAGAAATATCTCATTTACTGTCTTCATTTGACAAATGATAAAATACCTTTATTTCCAGCTGACGTTGCTTCAGCTCTTCAGGAGACAGGTGCTGGATGCCCAATGCAGTTTCTTTCAACTTTTCTGGATCTGAATGGCCTACCCCAATTTCCCCAACAAAA
>JACGDI010003783.1:11984-47715 GCA_014898725.1 Jacaranda copaia | reverse complement strand
AAAAAAAGAAGAAGAAGAGAATATTATATACTTTTATAGTAAGGCATAATGGTGTAAACTATCACTTCCAACAAAAAAGGTTGAAAGAATAGTAATCTATTTCATATGTGCAGATATACTTTGTTATTGCCTCAAATATTAAAACATATTGGGTGACTGTTGAGTGTTCCTAGTGCATTTGTCAACAGCATTCTATTCGCCTTTAAGTGGAACCTTTGAAATGATCCAGTCAATTGTCAGTCCAACAAAGTGCAGTCAATGGGTTATGCAAAAGCATTATCTGTAATCCTCTGCACTGCTTAGAAGCCCAAGCCCAGGTTCAGAAAATAGATAGTGCAAATAAAGCACAGCTGTTTGCTATATTCAAGATGACAGTTCTTCAAACTCAGCCATCAGCAAAATGACATCACAAGACCAAAAAATTCATCCAGAAATTGCACAATCATGAACCTACTTACCTCAAGTTCAACCAAGAGCTGCTGAAGCATGTCTATCTATCACTTAAAAACGCTTAGTCCAACCTTTATTTAGAAACCTTTTCTTATTTAGTTAAAACACCACCGGTTGAATAAGCAAACAAGCACCTTGAATCACTTTTGGAAAGGCGTTAGGTAGTCCAACCTAGCTTTTACCCTTGCAAGATATTATATTAGCTTTTTTCGGCAAACGGCAACCTAGGATATTTAATTTTTTGCTAAAACAACAGCTAAAATCTTTATTTCTAGAACCATTCCTCAGCGTCTCATATCCACACACTAGAACGTAGGTTTAAACAAATAAATTCTCAAATAAGAAACACAAAGTCAATAGTAATAGAAAAATCTAGAAGTTGGGAACAGAGATGGAGAATTTAAATACCAATAGCCCACTGTAACATTCCATCCAGGGAAGAGAAGCCACCGTACAAATGGTGCTCCGCTTCCTCGGGGCCAGTAAGGTCACTCAAATCTTCTTCGGCTTCGGATTTCCAGGTCAAGAGATCTCCCTCCTCTTTTGAAGTGGACCAAAAGGATCCCACCGATGCCGACTTGTTTACGTGCTCAGTACGAGCAACCCCCACCGACAGTATCACCAACAATGCCGCCATCATCGTTTGGATTGAGCTGGATCGTCCCATCTCGGCTAATCTTTTTTCTTCAGTTACAGTAATCAACGATCTGTGGACTCTTCCGTGTAAAACTATTCAGGACATGTAGCAATATTCCTCCTCCCTGTTGATCTTTTATCAATTGCAGTTGTCGATCGCAGTGGGATTTCGAGATTCTGTCTGACGGGCTAGTGCTTATTGGTAATCGTTAATTTTTGGAACTGTGGGAAAAACGATTAATAGAGAAAAAAGAGTGGGAAAAAGCGATTAGCGGTAAAAATAGAGAATTTCTTTTCTATTGGAGATAAGTATTAAATACTAGTTTTCTTTTTGTGTTTAATTCTCCTTTGATTATTTTTTTTTTTTAAAATTTATCTCTACACTTCCTATCTCATCTTTAAAATCTAAAATCACTATCCAATACTTGTGCCAAAAATACTAAAATGCATCTCACTTTAAAGTGAAACTATAGAATTATTATTGTTATTTGCTTTACTTTGCAAAAAACTACCGAAGTCGCACGCACGATTTCACACCGCAATCTGTCATCCACCACTTCCTCCATTTCCCTCAATTTTCCTTCATTTTCTTCAATTCCTTAGAAACCTACTATAACCATCTTAGGCTTCTTCCCATTTGACTTGTCGGGTAGCCAATGAATTTAGGATTGGAGATGAAGCCAGAATCTATAGAACATCTCTTTTTAAGAAAATTCGATGTTTAATGGTTAGATGTTAATACTTGTTATCAAAAGGGTTCTATGGATATTGACATATTTAAATAGTATATAATACTTTTGTTTTAGGGGTCAAAGTTCTCTATTATCTTGGGGTTGGCTCATGTGGATCAGCTAGTAGATTTAGGATTGAATATGTAGTTAGAAATAGTCGAACCTCTACTTTCAAGAAAATTCTAGAATGTTAGTCGTATCGAAATATTGACAAGTTCAAGGGTTGTCTAGAGAGGATTAATGATCAAGATATAGATAATTTTGCTAGAATCTACATATTTTGTAATTTTAATTATATTATGTTTCTAATGCGTAGTTATTCTGATCCTCAATTTTCAATTCCATACATTGGTGATTTATCTACGGTTGGGTTATATAAGTTGCATAAAATTTTCTAGCTGAAGAAATGATCTATTATTTAAGAGGTCAAACAATGCAAGGCAAGATCAAAGGAAAAAGTACTTTGATGGATGTATGGTCGATATGTTGGTGAGTGAAATTTTAATAATATTAGTAATAACATTGCTGACATTTGTCTTTAAATAATTATAAGATTGCCTTTGTTAATGATAGAGTCGAGTATATGAGCACATCCCTTTATTGGGGTCACTCCATGCTTTACATGCATTTTTGTAGTTCTTTTGGTGGGCAAAGTAAAATTCCCAATAGTGTAGCTATTGGCCAAGAAAAAACTAAAGCTAATTAATAGAAATAAGGTAAAATTTTATTATTTTTATTGATAATACCTCACTGAAACTTTGATATTTCAAACAAATGTCACTACAAAAAAATACATTTTTTTTGATAGAAATTTCCGGCAGATTCCATCATATTTCTGTTGAAAATTTCAATTCTTGATGGACTTTTGATGGAACTTGTTCTATCGGAAAAACCCTTGTCACAAACACATGCATAATTTCTCCTTCAGTTCTAGTGAGAGCGTCTCACTTAACAATAAAAAAAGGGGACTTTCAAATTTTACAAGTAGGGATGAATGCAAAGTGTTCCCATTTTCTACATGAGATTGAGTGGGCATCTTTCATGATCATTTTTTCTGGATATTGATGAGTCAAGATTGATGACTTCACTAATTACTTAAAGTGGATAGCCAATACAAAGAAAAAAGTGAGTCTGAAAGAAGTTCTAATATCTAATTGATCGGCCTCCAAGTGTAAGACCAATAGAAACACAAAGTGAATTAGTTAATTAACATATTGATCAGGAGATCCATGTGGACTCTCAAACAAATTCAAGTAGTAAGGTAGAGACACTAAAGATCGTTGCTTGAAAAGCTCTATTTGCAGGTTTAGTTATTGTCTATATAATGTTGCTATTAATTACATTGAGCTATCATTTGATAGGCTAAATGATGACCAAATAAGGCCAGTAATGGTATGTTAAGATAAGTGAAGGGATTAGTTAAACAATATGATGGCTATAAATGACATGAAGATATCGTCACTTGTAAGTAGAAATTATCCTCTTGATATACGACATAAGAGAGAAAGATGCTCACTTAATGACTAGACATTGAGATTATTAAATAATATTTTGGAGCTTGCTCTAAGATTAACTATATATGTACCATACTAGTCATGTTGTCACTTCATGGTTATGATTGTGTTCTTAGAGAAATGCCTTAGAAAACATACAAGAAAGAAGTGCTAGCAAGTATTCAAGCAAGCGCTGCGGAAAGTTTTGAAGTACACTATGTGCATACTCAACTAACCCTGTGCTTAGTAATGGTAAATTGATATCGAAGTGATCCTTTACATAAATATTTAGTTGCAATCAAGTGGATACTTGATGTCTAAATGGATTGGTCTATGTTTTTTGGCGATTGTTTCGTTTGATACGTCTTGAAATGATACATGTTATGGTGCATATGTGAGGTGCAATCATTATTTTTGTGATAATAAAGCTACTTTATATGCTTTGATATCCTATTTGTTTGGGTACTAGAGTATACTTACTCTAGATGTTGTTTCATTAATAGGAAGTATTGTGCATAATCAAATTATTTTTAGGCATATTTTTATGGGATGCGACCGCTTACCCCTTTTTAAGCATTTATATAAAGATGTTTTCTAAAGGTATATTACATAAAGGGGTTCTATAGAAATTGATTTATGGCCTATGAGAACATGTTGCGATTAATGAGACATATTGATATTCTCATCACGTGGTTGATACTACAATTATGAGATGTAAATGTAACCAAGATTTGATTGGCCCACTCACATGGGCAATCATACTAGCGCTTTAAGTAGGATAAAACTTAAAAGTCTTCTATGTAGTTAGAGGTATACGAATGATCACCTTCAAGCTTGGAGCAATGAGGAAGGTTAAGAAATATATAAAACTAAAAGATTACCTTAGCTTAGAGGCTAAGATGAGATCATATATGATTGATTATGAAGTGTGTCCAACTTCATAAAACTTATTCGTAATTGAATTGAGAACTAGTAGAATGCATTTTGGAAGTGTTTGTCTAGTGTTTGCAACTTAGGCGCTTGAACAAATAATTAAACTAAGGGTTTGTATGATGTTAAAAGCATGACATGCCCAAATTGAGTAGGGACTCCATCAGAGCATATATTCATATTTCATGTGCTTCATGACAACCTCTAAAAGAGAGTGATTGAATGGGACTTTGCTTAATCATTGCTTGAGCCTTTATTGTTTCTTACACCTTTTGGGATTTTAGACTATGCCATGAAGTGTAACCTTGATAACACTACTTTAGCATGCTTTCAATGGCCATGATTAATCCCCATGACTAGACAAGTTATCAAGACCAAGCGAATTAGCATAAGGGGTTAAGAAAAAACTAAGTTAGTAATACAGTCTTATTTTGTGGCTCAAAGGCTAATCGACTAAGTTAAACATGTTTGACATAGATATAAACATGGATACATAGTTAAAACAATCAACTATGTTCTACTTATTATTGAGGGATTAGAGATGCTTGATCTAGTGAGACCACATAGTTTGAGGTGCACAACAAGTTTTGTGAGTTGTAGGGTTATATTAGTTTGGTGATGGCTTAATACAACTCTCCACACTTGTTCTCTTCTCGCTTGATTGTATGCATTATTCCTTGGATGAAAGAAATGATATGAGATTGAGAAATATTATGAGTATGACACTCAAGGAGATTGAATTAAATATGTCTAAGTGAGATATGTTACTAATGCTTCTTAGAATTAGAGTGAGGTCCTTTTCGAAAAATAGTAGAATGTTAGTTTGTCTTTTAAGAGCGCATGCAAAGAGATTTGCTCTCCTTAAGAGTTCTTCCACTATGAGAAATTTAGCATAATGATTTCTCGTCCCTCATTTTTCTCCAAGTTTGGTATTTATAGATTTTAGTTTTGATGGGCTTAAGCTTATTAGTTTTTTTTTTTTTTTTGGCTTTCTTCATGGGTTTGCATTATCCTTTGGGCTCTCTAGCCCATTTATTTGGTTAATTAATTTTAAGGTTGATTCATTTTTTAAGTCAAATTACCAAAATTTCATTAGCTCTAATTTTATTCAGATCATTAAGCCCTCTATTTTTTGTGGGTAATTATAAATCTTACATTAGAAATATTACATAAAATTTTGTTTTAATAATTATCTTATGTTAATTTATTGATTATATTATGTGTTAAGGGACTTTGTGGAATGTAGCATTCACCTAAGGACTTAGGTGAACTTCATGTATAAGATGTTGAGGAGCTCAAGAGAGCCTTGCACTATAGTTATCTAAGGACTTAGAATGTTTTTATGTGTTGTTATGATGTTAGCAACGTGGTGCTGTGCTAAGGAGGTGCATGCTAGTATGGGTTTTAGGGTGAGATACCTTAAAGAGAGGTGCAAAGAAATGCACAACACCTTGTAGAAGCATTCTTGGTGTGGAACTTAATCACTCTTATGATAGTAGATAGTGTGATGTCATAGATAGAGCTAAAATTTTTTTTGCATGGTATTCATCCTAAAATTTAAGCAAATTTTCAAGTGGAATCATGAGGATTGAAACAGAGAAGGAGGATCTGACATAAGTTATGGTTGAGGCTGACCTTAAATTTGAGAAGGGGAGATAAAAGGAGAGTGTCATCTTTCAACTCCTATTTTCGAGCATCTCCTGGGTGTTAATGTCAAGCATTCACATTGGGCTCTGTATCCATGTGGGGCTTAGACTTTACTATGAAGCTTCTTTGCTTCAAATTTTTTTTGAGGTAGTTGGTAATGCTCTTGCACTCAAACGAAGAATTAGATGTTGTGTAAAGTTGCTGGAGGATTTAAGAAAGTTTCTTAGGACTAGGATTGGTATACCAAGGAATGTCTAAGATGTTTGTTAGGGTTTTGCTTCCTAGGAGTGGCTTAGAAATTTTTGTTCGGGACATCACATTCTTAATGACCTTTTGAGGTCCTTCTATTAGTTGTGTTAAGTGTGCAAACCTATATTTACTCAACTTTCATTTGAGTTGAGGTTTGGTAATCTTTCTTATTTAGAAAACATTGTGCTAATTGCCTCGCATTCATCCACACTCCATTATTGTTTTAACTAACTAATCATTTAAGTAGGTCTTTTCTAAGCTGGACACTTCAAGAAGATTGATTAAATGATTGGTTAAGCTTAAAAATTTAACATCAGCTTCCAATCGCAAACAGCCACCAAGGCAAAGGCCATAGCCTATTTCCTGGTCAAGTGGATTTGAGTCTCCAAAAAGAAAGGCCGCTTGATCCCATGGATGCTAGCTTTTGATGAGTCTTTAACCTCCACAGGGCATGAAGTCAGGATTTTGCTCTGCTCGCCTAAAGACTCATAATTGGATTTTGCCCTAAAGCTCAACTTCCCAATCACAACTAACAAAGCTAAGTATGAAGCCCTCATAGTAGGAATGAAAATGGCATAGCCAATGTCATTGAACACTTGTCAATAATAACTAACGCTTAGCTAGTCATGGGATAATTTGATGGATCTTACAAGATAAAAAACAATAATGGCCAAATATCTCTTTGCAGTAAGGACGTTACAAGTACAATTGAAGATTTTCACTCTCTACTAAATCCTTGACTTATAAAATGAAAGAGCTGATGCATTATCTAAATTCACTAGCACCAACAAAGGTATAAGGATCGGACCATAACTTTCCTTATGGCTGACCAACCAGAAATCTTTAGTGAACAGCCTACTCAGAAAACACCAGGCGTGCTATCACTTATACCACCAGAGCTAGGTTGGTAGGATGAGATTGGGGGCTGCTTGTCAAACGCAACACTGCCCAATAGCAAAATAGTAACTCACTAATTATGTCTTCGAGCATCCAATTACTCACTATCTCAAGATAGAGCCCTATTTAAAAATCCTTCAGAGAGTTACCTTTATGCTATTTAACTCCTTCCCAAGGCTTTGCAATTTTGGAGGAAATACACATAGGTAGCTGCGGCAACTACTCAAGAGGATGTTCTTTAGCTCACAAAGTCCTACGCCAATGATACTTTTAGCCTACCCCAACAGCTAGCTCCATAACTTTTGTTAAGAAATATAAGGCATGCCAATTCCACTCCAACACACTTCACCAACTAACTGTAAACCTCACCTTATGCTAATGTGTTGGCCATTCGGCTAATAAAGGATTGATGTTGTTTGATAATTTCTCATGGCTCTAGGTTACAGAAAATTCATCATCATTGTAGTCCAATATTTTACAAAATAGGCATAAATAGAACCTGAGCCAGAAACCACAATTATTATGATTAAGAACTTTATATGGAAAAACATCATATGTTGCTTTGGAGTTTCACGAGTATTAAACTCTAAAAAGAGTTCCTGATTCCCACTAGGGATTCGGCAACACTTCATCTTAGTAGCAAATCAACAAACTAGTGGACAGATGAAAGTCACTAACAAAACAATCATAGATTACCTTAATAAAAGATTAGATGAGGGATCGGGAAAATGGGCAGACGACTTCCCAAGAGCCCTATGGGAGTGTAGGACCACACTTAGAATGGTAATAGGAGAAACTCTATATGGCTTAGTTTTTGGATCAAAGGCTGTTATACTAACATAGATTTTAGAAAAAACAACCAAAATAATTTTCTACCAACCAGAAGCTAATGAAGAAATGAGAATGGTGGATCTTGACACACTGGATAAGAAAAGATAGCAGGTATATATCAAAATATAGAATTATAAGGCAACAATAACCATGGCATACAATAAGACAATTCGACACTAAAATTTCCAATTGGGAGACCCAATCTTAAAGAAAGTGGATGGATATTGGTTACAAGACATGAACAGAAGAGAACTACCAAGACCATAAAATGCTATCCACTTACATAAATTCTATGCATGATGTAATTATCCATTAACAGTTCAATTTGAATTCCACATGATATCACAAAGAAAGTTTAACATAAGATTGCCTTCAAGCCTAGGTTTCTTTCAACAAATATCGTTCACCTTTAGGTTGAAAAGAACACTTTGATTGCCTTTAAACTAATAACATTAAGGCCAATTTAAGCCCAAAGTTTCTTTCCACAAAAGTAGACTACTTTTAGGTCGAATGAATAACTTAATTGACTTCAAATTAATGATTTTCTATGCGCTAATTTGCAATGATAGTTCACAAGTCAGACAACTTCAACTATTAAGAAAAAAGCTTTATATCCAAATTGATATCATTCAACATAATTCTCAACTCTATCAAGCTTGACAAATGCAAAACTAAAATAGGTACCAAACTATGTCTTCAAGCATTCCATTTCATTCCATATCTATTAATTTTTCACACTTATCAATAGCAATGCATAATTATTTTACAATAAGTGCCCAAGGAAAGGAGAATATGGTGGAATTTGTACACGATAAGTGCCCAAGAAAAGGAGAATATGATGGAATGTGTACAAAGAAGACAATAATAAGGGAAAAAGATAAAGATTTCATTGCATCTTCAATAAAAAATCATTACAAATGTACAATCCCAAAGAAAAACTCGGTCTAACCAAACATGATAAAAATGGTGATACTGCTTGTAGAATACAACTAACAAGAACTAGGCCCATAGGAAGGTTCTGCACAAGCTTTGTAGCTTAGAGATTTGGTATATCAATCTCTAGTTGCTTTGCTAAGTTAAAATCCTTCTTTACATAACATATACCCTTCGAAAAAATGAAGGACCAAGGTAGGAGAATTTGGGGTTGGTAAAATTGCATGGGCACGCCCTACAAGATTAGCAACATTAGACGTGCCTACAATGAACCCTATCCCCGGGCTACTAGGAACTTTACACAATGTTTTAGATTCCCCAGCCTCTCATTTGACTCTAATCTTTACTATGATGAGGGGAACATAGTTATACTTAGTAAGCTCAAAGATGTGGACTTCCTCATCAAAGGACCCAGGGTAGAGCTCCAGGTTATAATCTAAGTTTCATCCAAAGATATGTCAAGCTAGCCTTCATCAAATTCAACACCCAAAGACCTCACTTGACATAGGGCCTTCTCATATCCACATTGATAGTCATCAACCCCCAACAGTAGGCAAGCTCTGAAAAGTTTAAGAATAAATGAAGTTAATGATTACATTTATTCTCTACTTAACTAGGTGAATCTTTTAGCAGATCTATGCATCATCAAATGCCTGATCGAACCTTTAGTGCTAGCCTTATGCCTCTATAGCTTAAGCTTCGCCTCTCAGCCTGACCACCTCATGATGAAGCTGACCGACTTTCATAGTTAATTGTAAATTCTGATAAAGCTAAACAATTTTCATAGTTAACTGTAAATTCTTCATCACGAGTTGAACATAAGTATCAGAGGTTGGCTGCTGATATATCTCTCTTATTGATCATTCTAGAAAACTACATGATAGGGACCTACAACTCCTAAACCTGAATGAATGCAGTTGTCTTAATGGAAAGTCATCTTTCATACTATTTGTCCCATTTAAGTACAAAAATGAGTCTCCATTTCCCTATAAATGTATAGGAATAATATAGAAGCATTAAATAACTCAGGATACAAAAATGACTAAAAACTTTGTAGATTGACATCTGAAGGAAAAGACCTTGTTACTTTTTTGTCTCCATGACTTTAAGAGGATCCCTATGGCTAAGTGAGGGAATACATATAAAAAGCACTGGTAGTAGGAGTAAGATTGAGATCCAAAATATAAAACCAAAAATAGGAAAAGTATAATCATTCTACTCCATTCTAAGAATCTTGTTCATGCTCATAGTAAGGATTTAGTTCCAGAATATTTACATTTTGAAGATCTATTCAAAGGCAAGAGGAAAATCTCTCTAAGGAGCTCTTCAATGGAGGAATCATGCACAACAGAAGATGCCAATAGATGACCACCTTCCACAACTCCAAAAATCCTAAAAATTGGAAGAGACCTCTACCATACATCCAAGTAGAAGTTGCCAAAAGTTTGTCTAAATTAGAACCTTCTAGGTCCTCCAAACTTGCCATCAATTTGTTGGACAGCAATAGTTCACCAAGGAGCACCAAGTCCTTCAAGTCTTGGACCTCTAATGAATTAGTGCACACACCCAAGGAAAGATCTAAATCAGTCCCAAAATTGATAGATGAGATGTGGATAAAGGTTAGGGAGTGGAGGTTTTGGAGAGGAAATGGAGAGAGAGTTTGAGAGTTTTTGGCGTGTGTGGTTCTTCAACACATGAATATCACACAATTGGAGGGAAAATAGGAAAGCATAAGCATAGCCATCTCATTGTCAACCACTAAGGACTATTTATAGAGAGGAAACTATGATGCAAGTTGGCATCACACCTCCCATGCTTAGCTAGCTAACTTGCCCACCAACTTGCATATGAATTTCACATTCATTTGCATTTAATTTGCATCTTCATTTCATCTTATGAAATGTAATGCAAATTAACTCTAATTAAATTCAAATGAATTATTTGACTTTCCATCCAAAATCTAAATTCTTGTTTTAATGAAATTAACTCTTCAATTTAATTAATTAAATTGACTTAACTCTTTAAGTCAACTAACTTAACTTTTTAAGTTAATAGGTGTTAACTTAACTCCTTAAGTTAACTTGACTAATTAATTGTCACATGACACCAATTAAATTAACTCCTTAATATAATTGGTTTAATTTAACTTCTTAAATTATTTTGTTTAATTTAACAATAAAATTAACCAAGCTAAGATGACCAATAAACTAGTCAACCAATTTCTCTCCAAAAATGCCTTGGTTGAAATTAGAAAATTCCTCCTATCAAATAAGAACTATCTTTAGGCTTTTGAGTGTGATTTATTAGATTCATCCATTCATTGAATATGGGCTCACAACGTATTGTGATATTTTGAATATTGAAATATTCACATTAGTTTAAACTCCTTTAAACTAATAACTCTTTCAATTAGTCTCCATTAATCGAAGAGTACCTAATCTCTATAGTTGATGTCTAGCAACATGCTAATGAAGCACAACTAGTTGGATGAATGAATTTACCTTGATAAACTATTCCAACTTTACACTTTCCATGAAAATACGTTCTTACTATCTCCTACCTCCTAAAAGAGGTTAGGGCAAAATATTTAATGACTTCCTAATAGTCTCGATAACTATGTTCTATATTCTAATGTTTAATTTTCCTTTATGACATCATCTTTGGAAAACTCCTTTTCCAAATGTCATACTACCTTGTGCAATGTTTTTTAGGAATTGATCATTATATAATGCATAGAAGATGCATTCATCTTTCACAACAAGGGAGAGATAGATCCTATCTTAAATCTCATAAATCTCTATACTTAAGTAGCTCAGACCTAATCTCAACCTGGATGACTCTCTACGTGGTCGGTGAAGAGTCAAAGCATGAGGACCTAAACATAAGGTTATCATGGGTTCTCAAGTTAAAGGATTAATTATATGCACTAGCGTAAGTTGGAGAAATTGCTACTATTGACTTGCCACTCTAACTATCTAGTAGATTCTTTGGGTGGGTCTTTAGTGAACTTGATCTCTAGTAAGCACCTACTAATATGATCCATGTCAAACATGGATTGCTCTTAAAATGGATTAATATCCAAATGCATCATTATTGTAAGTTTATCTAAATTTTATATGCTCCATCTCATAAGATTCTATGACTTGGAATGTTTAAAATCACAACCGTAGAGACTTATTTCATGATCACCACCCTATGCATGACCAAGTCCCATAGTCTTATGTGATTTAGGAGCTTCAACCAAATGCCAATGAAGTGAAATAAGCATAAAATAAAGATGGTCATTTTATAAGAATATCATTCAATCTAGATTGTATCCCAACTGAAATAGTTTTTGCATGCCAATCTAATTGGCTATGAGATACTATTCCAACAAGCATATATAGATAAGCCTCATAAATATTCAAAGAAAGATACAATCTCATTTTTTACATTTTTCCCAGGCTAAACATTCCCCTTATTATCTCTGGTTTACTAACTGAAACATCAAAGGGCTTTAGTTGAGGGCTACCTTAGCAAGCTAACGAGGCTTCTTTATTTGTAGGTTCAACCTCCCCACTTACCAAAAAGGTTGGTTCCAACCTAAGAAACACTCATTATCCTTCATTATTCTACCACACGAGGTGTTGGATGCCCAAATGCATGACCTAACACTTGATCGAATAAGCACTGTCTCCTCGTACCCTATGAACATAATCTTTGCATATTGAGCTAATGCAATCCTTGCTGTAAACCTATGAACTCCAACTTGAGCTTAGTTGTGGACTCTAACTCAAATTGTATCTCTTTTCCTGATGTCTTGCTTTTAAGATATGATCATTTCTTAAGTTGATATGTCATAAGAAGTTTTTACTGACCATAACAAGTTAGATAACAGCTAGCGAAGGCTAGGGTTAGTAAAAATAAAGAAAAGAGAAAGACATCACCTAGAGAATATGTCTCTTAAATTTCTAACGAAACATGTTCTCACAATCATACCCTAAAAAAATTTATCTAAGTCTAAGAACAAATGTGAGGCAAATAGTAAATGCCACCTAAAGAATAACAAAACAAGAAGACCTATCAAACCTCAACATAGGCAAAGTTGAGTAAATGCACTTCACTTAATTAATGAAATGACCTCAGAAGACCTCTAAAGCATGAAATGCCCATGTCAACATACGTAAGCTATTCCCAGGGCATAGACTTTTGGTAAATGTCCTTGACATCCTCTGGGATACTAGTCTTAGCCCTTAGAAACTCTCCTAAGTCCTCCTTTGAGCATAAGAACATTACCAAACATCTTAAAAAATTTCTGAAGCAAAGAAACTTTGCAGCAAAATCTAAGTCCCATGTGGATATTAAGCCTAATGAGGGCACTCGACACTGATACCTAAGGCGCACTTGATAATAGGTACCTAACATTGGTATTCTCCTTCCATCTTTCTTTCTCAAAGTTAGATCCAACCTCAATCGCAACTTGAATCAATTACTCTTTATGAATATTTAAATCCTTATATTTTCACTTGAACATTAACCTAAGTCCTAAGACAAGTACCATGCAAAAGTTTTCCTATATCTTCAAATGACGGCAATTCAAAATTTTACTAAGTCTACCCATGACTTCATGCTATTCCATGTTATAAGAATGGCTAAGTTCTACACCAAAAATACTTCTGTAAGGCATTTGTATGCTTACTAGCGCAAACACGAGCATATCTCTATAATGGAGCTCACCCTTAAACCTACACTATCATGTGCCTCTTTAGAGTAGCACCTTGATATTAACATTATAACAAATTCAAAATTCTTCTAAGACCCTGGGAGACTATAATGCAAGACCTTCGTGAGCTTCTAAATGTTTGACATGTCAAATTTACATAAGTCTTTAAATAAAGGCTACCATGCACATTGCCAAGTCTCTAAAGACATACCATTAACTCCACCTACAATATTTAATTTAATAGTATCATTTTTATGAATTAACATAAGATAAGAATCAAATAAAACTTGTGTTATATTCTTGATGTAAATTTAAAAGATTTCCACCAAAAAAGTGGCAATGGGCTATTTATAGCTTTTTTGGAAAGGTTGATATGTTAATGATGTCCTTGCATATTCAAAAATGGCCTTTGTCTTCACCTAAGGACCTTTAAGTCTTCTCCATTTTGTGTACTATTCTAGGTGGCATCTTATCTAGCTTTATATGATATGGCAGTACAAAGGAGGTACACACTACCCTAGTGCTATAGAAAGGTGGTGCTGGTAGAGACATGCGTCGTTAATATAAAGGTATGTCATTTGTCAGAGCATTTAATGGGATAGAGATGGTAGTTACTTTGATCAACCTCTTAGAGTTGAGATGAATACTCATATTTGAGTCACTTGTGCATACTTTAGTCAAAGAAATAGAATTCAATTGGACTCAAATATTTGTCTGGCTAAGGGTTGAATAATCATTTTTGATCTAATCAACCACATTCTCGTCGAACAGGTATATGTCAATTCTTAAGCCAGCAGAATGGCCTAAATGATATTGGACCTAATCAATCACTAATGGGCTAGGCTTAATAGCTAGTTAGGTTGTCCCACATCATATCTTTTGCTTGGTCAGATATTATTGGGTTAGGCTTGTTGGGCTATTCCACATCATGAGTCTTCCCCACTATTGAGTTTTGATCAAGATGTTTGATGAAAAGGGATGGGGAGTATCTAATTTATGAAAATTGAAATATGCTCGATGAGGAATTGAATGTGTTGATAATATATATGTTTCAAAAATTGACTATAGTTTTGATGCATTTAATATATCTATTACATTAGGCAACATAAAATGTTAACCAGTGAATGTGTAATAGTTATCCAGTAGCTAGCTAGAATAATCAATTAGCTTGCCTATTGCTTGAAGCCCATAAATAGTGTGGTGAAATTCTTGCATTTCACAGTTTTATAGCATCTTGAGAGGTCAATATTGACAACTTATTGCTCTCTCTGCTAGTTGAGTTTCATTTAATCTTGCTAATTATAAGTCTTTTGCAATTTTGAGCAAGTTTAATTCTTCTTTACTTTGGCCACATATCATTTAACAAATCTACTGAGAGTGTTTCAGTAAGATAGTAATATAGAGAGTGATAGTGAGGAGTCCCGATTAGATGTAGGTTCAACAGGAGGAAGGATAGCTTAACTAGCAAGTCTAGTGAGTCTTCTAGTGATAGCTCAACTTCTTATAGTAGTTCGAGTGATACTCGAGGTGACATCAAGTGCAGAGCTAGGTTGAGTGAGCTTTGTTTATCTCGTGGAAGGTTATTCACACATGACCACTATAATGAAATTGTATCTAAGACCACAAGTATAGACCTCAAGTTGCTTAGCTAATCATATCACATTCCCCTAGGGTTCGAGCTGATCGTCCTTAGACCCACTTATAGAATACATCGACCTCCTGTTGGGTGCATAATGGTGTTCAAGGAGGCCTTAAAGTGTGGGCTAAGGTTTTCCCATGCACAACCTATAGTTGACCTTCTGACAGGTCTCTAAGTCTGCATAACCCAATTTCTTTTGAATTATTTTCAACTTTGTATAGCTTTGTTGTTTTAATCTTAATACATGATCAGCTTCCAACTTTTGCCAACTTTTCTAATCTTTCCACCTTTTAATGTCCCAAAAGTTGGGTAGCAATAAGGAGTTGTGCTTTTATTACTTTACAATCTATCCTTATTGAAAATGTTTAGTGACCCCTTCTTCTTCACATGACCAAGAGTAGAAAAAATGGTATTTCTTTGTTCGAGCGCCAAGTGGGGTTGGGTTTAACATCCCTAGGAGTGGTTAATAGGATGAGGTAACGGGGAATAAGAACTATATTGGCCTAACACTTTTATTTGGGACTTGACCCAATTTGGTCAAATGGAGGTATTGGGGTATATTGAGAAGAAAAACTTGGTGTTGGCAAGCTTATCGCTTGCTTAGCTAGATTTGCTAGCTAATGCTTGACTAGGTAGATGTACTTATTAACTTTTTGTTGATAACTTTTTGCTCCAACTTTTTGGTTGATGCCAATGTGTTTGCTTTTCTTGTGCCCCTTTTAAATCAAGAGAAGTCATGAACTACACGCATACATGAGCAATAGCTCATCAATAAAAAGCACATAAGCATTGCTAGGCATCCACTCGTCGAGAGACTATCATTCAAATAGCTTTGCAAGTACCATCATTGTTGCTTGCTCTTCAACCAGCTTAACTAACTCTTATCAAAATGAGTAGCCTAGTATCTTGGCAAAAAAGACTAGCCATTGAACAACCTGAGTTTACTCAAAAAAGGATTATGGTGGAGAAAGGTAAAGAGAAAGTTGAAGCCTCGACCCATCGGACTAAGCCCAATCTCTTCGAGCTTTGACCAGACAACGACTTATTTCTATTATCTAACTTTTCTTCGCCAAGGTTTGGGACCAACACCGCAGTTCAAAACTCCTGGTTGGTAATGACAATGGGACCAATTAGAGCTATGCCTTGAAGGTAATGATGGGTGGACTTTTCATGTCTGACTAGAAAAAGATACTGGAAATGAGCTAGCTGGAGGCCCTAGTTTATCACTCTAATATGGTAAGTTTCTAGTTGAGTTTAATTCATTTTTCCTAAGTTTGTGTTTAAATTTTTCAGCTAAAGTTGCTACTATTGCTAGTCAACTAACTGGGTTACCATTTTTATCTGAGGTTAGAGTTGGCCCTTGGCAATCAAGAAGAGCTATAGAAGGAGCAAGTAGTATTGAGGATCTAAAGACTCAGCTTGATTCTATATAGTCAAGATCGACTAGCTAATTATGTAGGTTGAAGAAAAGGAAATGCAACTACTAGCAGTAGTCACTGAAAAAAGCAAGGTGGATGAGTTACTTCGAGTAGCAAGGTTAGAGGCCGAAGCCTCATACAGCATTGGTCAAATGCGTAGGCATAATATTGCTACCCGATGCAGTCAAGAAGAGCTCTTCAGGGCACTTTCAAGCATTCAGAAAGAGACTGTGCAACAGTTTATGCATTACTCAATGTTCCAGGATGCCAGTATTGTTTTCTTAATTAACAACGCAAAAAATGCCTTCAGTAAGGCTGTGAAGTAATTGAAGTTCTTGGGGTATCAATTTCATCCCTAAGACAAGGAGTGCTTGAACCTACTTCAAATTGGGCAGCTCGAGGATATCCTGACCTTCCTCTAGTCAATAAGAGTATGCTAATGGAAGGCACTTGGACTATAGCTAATCTAAGGTTGATCCAGGTGGTAGAGGAGTTTGCTTTTGCAAATGATTTTGCTAATGAGATCAAGGATAAGAAAGTCAATGTCTCTATTTTGTTCCCTCCATTTGAACATACATTTCTAATTGAGGAGATAGGTTTATCTCAACATGTAGCTGTAGACCAGCCAGCATCTATTTTTGCACTAATGCCTAAGCAGGAGGTTAAGGGCTCTCCTACAGTTCGTGTGCCTTTTAGTAATGAGCTCGACTAAATTATTGATAAGGTCATGATTTAAGGAGTAGAAGTGGAAAAAGTTGGGTCAAGCTGAGGCTATAGCTATTTTTGTCACTTTACTTTATTTAAGTTTGTTTGCCCTACGAGGTATTTTGATGAAGTTTGTGAATGACTCTTGTAATTGTGAAATTGAACATTCTAATTTATAAAATAAACATTTTGCTCATTTTTTTCGTCAACTCGCCCTTCATCTCTTTTTGCTTTACTTCTTTTGAATTGATTACATCAACATGTAGAGAACTAAATCTTTCACCCATTCAACCAGTTGAATAGTGCAAATTTAGTAAAGAAATGGAAATATTTAATTGGTTTAGAACTAAGTGAGTGGTCAATTACCATCGACTCGTAAATGAATGGTTGAACAAATCTAAGTATATTTTCATTGACTTGACCAGTTTAAAATAGGCTTTGTAATAGTTTTCATAGTTGATTTGCTTGGCCAACTTGAGTTATTTACTTTGCAATGAAACAAATGATCTTGGTGCCATGGTCAATCATAGATTGACTTTATTAAATTAACTTCATATTCTTGTGTAAGCCTTACATCGTAATGCATGCATTTATTAAGCAACTTCAATTTGCTCATCAACAATAGGGTTGGTATTATGTTATGTTCAACTAAATGGTTGATTTGAGATGCTTTATTCATCTATTACGTTGCGCTAGATGCTATAGTCGTGGTTCAAAATTGATTTATCATTGACATCAGAGTTGAGTTTAAGCTATAGACTCATTTTCAAGTTGGCCTTGAAGCTAAGGTTAGTGGTTTAGAACTAATTTGTGGTTGACTACTGGGTTGGCTTTAAACAATCAACTCGTTTATTAATTTGGGCTTGAAGCCAAAGTTTGCTAGTAAGAGTAAATATCTACAGAAATAGAAGTCGTCTTTATTGATGTGGAATCATATTACAAAATAGTTGAATGGAGGCTTTGGCCTTTTTACACATAAAAGTTTTTCAAGTTCACTACGTTCCACGGTCGAAGGAGCTCATTACCTTTTATATCCATCATTCAATAGGAGTTGTGCTTCACCACTTTGACTACTGTGTAAAGGCCCTCATATTTTGGATTGAGCTTTACCATATTTTTTGAGACTTTAACATTTTTGAGAATGAGGGATGAGGTTCCCACTTTAAAGCTCCTTGGTCAAATGCCATTATTATAGTGTTGGGTCATCTTTGACTTTATCTTTGCATTATTATATACACATTTTGGCTTAAATCCTTGATTATATCAAGGTTGAATTTTCTTTTAAACTCATTCTAGATTGGGTTGTAGTGGATTACTTGAATTGTGTATTGTATCAATTCTATTGGATGACTGCTTTTGACATGTAGACCAGACTATAAGGACTATAGCTTATGGCAATTCTAGTAGGGATTCTGTATGCCCATAGCACGCCAGGGAGATCGTCCGCCCAACCCGCTCTATATTCTTCAAGTCAAGTTTTGAGGTAGTCTAGGACAGTCCTATTTATGACTTATTTTGCCCATTGGCCTATGGGTTACCAATGGAGGTAAAATGTTGTTGAATTCCAAAGTTTTCACATAAATTCCTCGTGTTCTTACTCTGGAATTGTGTCCCATTATTTGATATCAATACTTTGGACAAACCAAAATGAAAGATGATATTTTTCTATATGAAACTTCTGATGGCCACATCGGTTATCTTTGGGACCACCTTTGCTTTTACCCATTTTGTGAAGTTTTTGATTGCAGCGATCATGAATTTTCTTTAACTTGTGGTTTTTGGGAAAGAGCCAACTATATCTATCCCTTACTGGTCAAATGACCATGTGATTTGAACTAGCACTAATGTTGATACAGGCTGGTGAGATATGTTAGAGTGGACCTAGCAAGATAGGCATTATTTAGGGAAGTCGACAGTATCTTTCAACAAAGTTGGCCAAAAATAACCATGTTCGATAACTTTGTGTGCCAAAGATCATCCTCTGGAATGGTTGCCATAGATTCCTGAATGGATTTCTTGGAAGACCTCCTGAGCCTATTTTAGTGTCAAGCACCTCAATGGTGGTCCAAAAACTAATCTCCGGTAGAGCTAACCATGCTCAACAAAGACAAACTTCATTGCTCAACCTTTAAGTCTATGTGCTTGTACTTTATCCACGGGCACTTTTCTTTCCTATAGGCAAGCTTTTGTTTCATTCTGCCAAGAGGGAGTTACTTCTTGGTTTTGCCTGACTAAGTTCTAGTTAAGACTGCCTATAGTGGGTTTGTTAGTGACTAGAAATGTGATGGTTCTATCCCTAGTTTCTTTTTTAAAGCTAGCAAATTTTGATAGGACATATGCTCTTTCATTTTCTAATCGAAAGACTTAGCTGAGGGTGAATTTTTTGAACTATTGTTGCTACTTCTTGACCTTAGCCAAATACTTGCTCATTGTAGCTTCCTTAGCCTAGAAGTTTCCTTCAAGCTGCTTTACGACCAGTAGGTAATTAGCAATGACTATCAGTTGCTCAACTCTCCTATAAATTGCCACCCTTATATCAGCAAGAAAGGCTTCATACTCTGCTTCATTATTAGTGACGGGGTAGTCAAATTTAATTGCGAAGTTATACTCCTCGGCATGTGGAAAGCTTTGGGAAATACCTATTTCTCTTTTTGAGGAAGTTGTTGAGCTATCATCATGCAAAGTCCACATGAGGGAATCTTGGTCAAGTTCATCATACAGGTTGAGTCTCTTCGTGACAAAGTCTATTAACGCTTGGGCTTTTATAGTAGTTCAGGCCTAGACGGTAATGTCGAATTCTCCTAACTTGATGGTTCACTTAGTCAACCTTCCCAACGTATCTAGTTTTAATAGTATTTATTTCAGTGGTTGATTCATCAAGACAACTATAGAGTGAGATTGAAAGTAGGGCATCAATTTCTTAGCTGCAGTAACTAAAATAAGGGCAAATTTTTTGATCTCCAAGTAATTGTGTTTTGAGTCCTGCAATGCTTTGCTGTTGTAGTATATTGGTTGGTAGGTTCCATGTCTAGTTGAGACTAGAATCAAATTAATTGCTACTGATGAGACTACCAAATAAATATGTAACACTTTTCCGACCTTAGGCTTGGCTAGCATCAACAGTGTTGATAGGTATTGTTTCAATTTAGCGAAGGCCTAGTCATATTGCTTTATCCACTGGAACTTCCTCATATTCCTAAGGATTTGAAAAATGGTTAGCTTCTATTTGTTAGTCGAGCAATGAATTACCCAAGAGCTTTGATTCTTTCAACCAGTTACTGAACATCTCTAACTGTTCGAGGAAGAGAGATGTCAAGAATTGCTTGAATTTTTTATGGGTTTGCTTCAATGTCTCCTTGACTAACCATATAGCCCAAGAATTTTCCTCATCTCGCCCCGAACGTATAATTTTTAGGATTAAGTTTAATACCAAATGCTCTCAAAATTGAAAATGTATAATTCAGGTCGGTTAAATGGTTTTCCACTTTTTTTTTGTTTTAAGTCATCAATATAGACCTCCATAGCCTTTTCAATCTCATTTTTGAACATGAAGGTCACAAGTCTCTAGTAAGTTGTGCTCGCATTTTTTATCTCATAAGCCATGACCAAAAAATAGTATACACTATTAGGGACCATAAAAGAAGTCTTGTCCCTGTCCTTAGGGGCCATAAAAATTTTATAATAGCTTTGAAATACATCCTTCATTCTTAAAAGATCACAACCAATGGTAGAATCAACTAATAAATCTATACAAGGCATCAAGTAAAGGTCTTTAGGATAAGTTTTATTCAAATTAGTAAAGTCATTACACATTCTCCATTTTTCCTCATTCTTAGGGACAAGGACGAAATTACAAAACTAACTAAGACATTGAATTTTGATAATGTATCTTGCCTCTACGTGCTTGCTAACCTCTTCCTTGATTATTTGCCATCTTTCAACATTGAAGGTCTTACTCTTCTGCTTAATTGGCTTAAATGAGGGGTCTAAATTCAGGTGGTGGACAATGATACTGGGGTTGATTCCTTGGAGGTCGATAGCTTTCCAGGCAAAGACATTAATATTATTTTTGAGGAAATGAATTATTAAGCACTCCATACTTCTCCCTAGGTTTGTCCCAATCCTTGTGGTCTTGTTAGGATTTCTAGGCTTGAGCTCAATGGTCTTAAACTTCTCAATGGACTCGACCCTAGTCTTCTCCAGCATTTTTTTCTTGTTTAGGTGTCTTTTCTTGGGTTTCATTACTGAGACTTCCCCTATGGGTTTTAGTTTTGGTCGAGCCTTCTATTTATTTGCCTTAATCAAGATGATGTAACATCGCCAAGCTTTTTTCATACTGCAAAGCAATTTACTAATTCTAGCAGCTATTGAAAATTGAACCTTCATGTGGTAGGTCAAGACAATGACCCTAAAATTATTCAGCACTGGTTGTCCAATTATAACATTTTATGTAAAGGATGTATAAACAACCAAGTAGTTGATCATAAGTATTCTTTATCGAGTTGCCTCACCAAATGAAGTAAACAAATTTATAGACCTTTCAAGGATAATCATAGATCCCCTAAATCCAACAAATGGGGCACACACAGGCTCAAACTTCAATTTTCACATGTTTATTCTCTTTAGTGTTGATAAGAAAATTATGTTTGCGGAGTTGTCGTTGTTGACCATGACCTTCCAAACATTGAAGTAGGCTATCTCAATAAACACAATAATGGGGCAATTGAGCTTATTGTCAACACCTTGATTCTCCATGTGCAAAAGGTTAGAGTCAAAAAAAGAGATGAGTTTTGTGCTAATAGAGAGTTGGAAAACTATCTCGATCGAGGAAAATTTTGGTCGATTCTAGCCTCCTTTAATTCTTTCTTTTTGTTGACTTGGAGTCTTTTCCAATCGGGCCTTCAATAATGTTGTCAATCACTCCCATGAGAGGTGGCATGGATCATGGGCTAGCTTTTTTCTCTTATCTTCTTTTCTTAGGCTAATCGATCTTTCTCTATAAGGAGTTTGGTTGATTTGGCCCATTTCTTGTTTGGCTTTTTGGTCTACAAATTTTTTCAAATGCCCTTATTGAATTAACTTTTCAATCTCATTGTGTAGATTGAAATAATTCTTTGTGTCATGACCTTTTTACTTGTAGAAGTGACAATATTTTTTAGATCATTTATTGCCTTAGCTTAAGTCAACTTCCTAGGCTTTTTGAGCAAGTTATTATGATGAATGGAAAGCAACACCTCTTTCCTGGTAGTGTTTAGTAGTGTATAGTTGTGAAATCTCTTTACAGGAGATTGATGACCATCCTTGTGCTGTCTATCATCTTTCTCCTTGGCCTTCTTTTTTTCATCATCTAGGTTACCATATTTGAGTTTGTTCATGTCCTCCTGAGATATGTCCCTTTCAACAAGTTCGAGTAGCTCTGCTATTATCTTTGGTCTCTCTCAAACTAGTGCATTTGGCGTGCTCTTTATGTCGAAGGCCTAGGAAAAGCACATTGATCAGAAACTTTATTCATGGACTGTCAATCTTCAGTACTTCTATGTTGAATTTGGTGAAAAATCTCAAAAGGACTCTCTATTGTTCTGCTTAACTGTGTGCAAATGAATATGGGGCAATTTTGCTTTCCTTTAATTAGCAAACTAGTGGAACAACTTTTTGCAAAGCTATTCATATGAGTAAATCAATGTCGACTCTAGCTTGACAAACTAGTTGTATCATATGTTCATCAATTAACCTTAAAATATTGTGATGAGTATCTTTGAACGAATGTATTCCTTATGCCTGTGGAGTTGCATCATGTGTTCAAATTGGAGTAGGTGCTCATTCAGGTTGGATAAGCCATCATACCTCGACATACTGGTTGGAACCTTGGTGTTGACAGCCATGTGCTCGTCGATTATCTCCTAGATAAAAGATGCCTCTTGCTCGCGGCGGAGTTGGGGTGCATTATCATTATGGGGGTTTCTTTTAGTGTTCCTCCTAGAAATCTTTTCTTGATGTCTATTCAACTGTTGTACTTGGTGGGATATTTCTTCTTATTCTTCTCTGTCATCTTAGGATAGATTTCTATTTATTTGAGGTCTTGGGCACCTAACCCTACAGCATTGCGGGGCTTGAATGGGTTGGGCAAGGTGATCAACCAAATTAGCCACTTTTTTTTTTTTGGGGGAGGGGGGGGTTAGGTTGAGGCTCTTCCTTTAGGAAATGTCCTAGGCTATCCTCTCATCAGATAGGGGGACATCTTGTCTCTGGTCTACCCTTATCCTCTCGTGGAATCTTTTCCTCATGTTGTGAAGGTGAGGGAGTAGCTCTGGCAACTGGTTCGGGTTGATTGTTATGCTTGTTGAGGGAAATTGATTGTTGAGTTGAAATTTAGGCTAATATTTGCTCATTTATCTATTGCATGAGCTGAGGCATAGTCAGAGTGACTACTTGTTCTAGCTGTGAGCTAGGTTTAGCTATGTCTTGCTCTTGTTGGGGGTTAAGGAGGAAGGGTTAGGGATCTTCTATTCTTCTTTCTTTTAGAAATAGCTCACTTTGTGTTAATCATTTTTTCTCAGTTACAAATTCAATTTCTCATAGACGGTACCAAATAATGATGGTAAGAAATGTTTGATAGTGCACTAGGCTTTGGTCCAATCCAATCAACTAGTTAGGAGGTCAAGAAAGGTATTTGATGATATAGCTTGGTTAAGTCTTGCAACAAATACCACACGTTAGGTTAGTTGAGGTGCCCTTAATTAAGGCACTCTGATGCTCAAGTTAGAGTGAGGGGTTTGAGTGATAATGAGTATACTTTGTTGAAAGATGGCAATTGGGTATTTATAGCTTTTCTAAAGAGATTGATATGTCAATAATGCCCTTGCATATACAGAGAGGGCCTTTTCTTTCACCCGAGGACCTTTAGGTTTTCTCCATTTTGTGTATTATTTTAGATGGCACCTCCTCCAACTCTATAGGACATGGCAGTACGAAAGAGTTGTGTACTACCCTGGTGTTATAGAAAGGGGGTACGGGTGGCATGGGGCACAAATTATTAATGTAGAGGCATGCCGCCTGCCAGAGTATTTAATGTGGCAAAGATAACGATTACTAGGCTATTCGAAATTGCTTCGATTGACCTCTTAGGGTTGAGATGAATACTCATCTATGAGTCACTTGTGCATGCTCTGGTCGAAGAGATAAAACTTTGTTGGACTCAAATGCTCCTTGATTGAGAGTTGAATAATCATTCTCAATCTGATCAATAGCACTTTGGTCGAATAAGCAAGGTGTCAATACTTGAGTTGGTGGAATAGCCCAAATGAGGTTGAACCTAGTTGATCACTAATGGGCTGAGCTTGATAGCCAGTTGCGTTGTCCCACGTCATATCCTTTGCCTAGTTAGATGTTATATGGTTATGCCTATTAGGTTATCCTATATTAGTATATATAAATAAATATGTATATACATATATCTAATTTAAAAGCATATTTAGTAAAATATTTTAAGCTATTTTTATTTTCTTAATTCTTTTATCTATTTTTAAAATTTTATCATTTTATAAATTTTTGTATAATTTATAAATTTATAGTTATCAATTCTTGAGATTCTACAACTTATTTAAGTATAATTATCTTCATACATAATATTTTTAATTGAAATATTCATATCATTTATTGAGTTAGTAATAGATTTTCTTTCATTAAATGCTAATGATAATTAAAATTCATATTTTAATCACATGAAGCAAAATAAATATTATTATAAAATAAATTATTTTATTTTAAATTTATTTTTGGTGCATCACATCGAGCATATGCTAGTTTTATTTGTAATAGATAAGTTGATCGTATAAAAATAAAATACAAACATAAATAAACAATCAATGAAAAATTTTCAACTTAATTAAAAAACTCAAAATTTTAAGAATTTGACATTTGGCCAAAATTACACAATTAGATAAGCACATAAAATTTTGTTGTATATAATAGTACCATGCCCCGATGAAAAGAATTTTAATATTGAAATAATTTATCTTATAATAATATTTATTTTACTTCATGTGATTAAATGCATTGTAATTATTTTTAGTATTTAAAGAAACAAAACATGTTACTAATGAATAGAATAACATGAATATTTCAATTTAAAGATATGATGTTTGAAGATAATTTGTACTTAAATAAGTTGCGGAATATGAAGAATTGTTAACTCTAAATTTATAAATTATACAAAAAAATTTAAAATAATAAAATTTTAAAAAAATAAATGAAAGAGTTAAGAAAATAAAAGTAGAGCAGAATATTTAACTAAATACACTTTTTAAATTAGAAATATATTTTACAAATTTTGATATGACAAGTAAGCAAATAATTTTTTTTTAAAATATAAAGTTTTTTTTATATGAATTCTTAATAATGTGGAAGTTACAATTATAATTTCATGACATTGAGATTTTTAAATGTTAAGTGTTTTTTGTTATAATAAATATACAAACCACTTTATACTTTATCTATGAAAATAACTTATATTAGGTTATTATTTGATAACTAATTTAGTATGCAGGTTGTAACACGCAATTTTTGTGAACTAAAATATCTCTTAATATTCTATAAGTAAAATTTATTTGCATTTATTTATATATTTAGTTGCTTTATATTTTTAAAATTATCAAATAACATATATTATGTACATGAATAAAATAACAAGTAAATTTTTAATATTCAACTCAAGATAAAACATCACTCTCTCATATATAAGTTTCTTTTATAAATGTATAGATACATACAGCTAATTAAATGGATACTTACTTTTCATTGAACTTTTTTGATTTGACATCATTAATCTACATAAAAATATTTTTAAGAATTATTATAAGAAAAAAATATTAACATAAAGTAGGCAATATAATTATAAATTTTTTTAAATAAATAAATAGAAGAATATAAAATTAATATTATTTGCCATTTAAGTACTCATTTATCAAGCTTTTGAAAATTTTCAATTATGCCAACTATATATATGTTCCATATAAAAGAACTTATTTCAAATAATTGAAAATGAGTTCTCTATCATGTTGTTAAAAAATTAAAATTATTTAAATTAATAATATAAAAAAAAATAAAGTTAAGAGTTTATAGTTTTTACATCAACACTACAAAAAAAATTAATTTAAATTCAATTCAATTGAATCGAGGCAGGAAATTTGAGTTCTATTCGAAGAAAATGAAGTACAAATGTTAAAACAATGAAATATAAAATTTGTTTCTTTGAAGTTCCCTTCGATTCAATTGAATTGATGTATTGAATTTGGGTTCCATTCAAAGGAGATGAAGTACAAACCTTGAAATAATAAACTATAAAACGTGTTTTCTTGAATTTCGCTTCGATTCAATTGAATCGAGGTAGGGAGTATGTGTTTTATTTGAAGGAAATAAAGTACAAACCTTAAAACAATGAAGCAGAAAATTTGTTTCTTTGAAATTTACTTTGATTCAATTGAACTAAAGTCGGGAATTTGAGTTCTATTCGAAGGAAATAAAATACAAATGTTGAAACAAAGAAGCATAAAATTTATTTCTTTGAAGTTCACTTCAATTTAATTGAACTGAGGTAGGGAATTTGAGTTCTATTCGAAGAAAATATAATGCAAATGCTGAAACAACGAAGTATAAAATTTTTTTTTTTGAATTTTGCTTCAATTCAATTGAATCGATGTAGTGAATTTGAGTACTATTCGAATGAAATAAAGTATAAACGCTGAAACAGTGAAGTATAAAATTTGTTTATTTGAATTTCCCTTCGATTCAAATGAATTGATGTATTGAATTTGAGTTTCATTCGAAGAAAATGAAGTACAAACCCCAAAATAACAAAGTATAAAATTTCTTTCTTTGAATTTTACTTCGATTGAATTGAATAGAGGCAGGAAATTTGAGTTCTATTCGAAGGAAATGAAATACAAATACTGAAATAATGAAGCATAAAATTTGTTACTTTGAATTGCCCTTCATTTCAATTGAATCAAGGTATTGAATTTGAGTTCCATTCGAAGGAAATAAAGTACAAACCTTGAAATAACGAAGTATAAAATTTGTTTTCTTGAATTTCACTTCGATTCAATTGAATCAAGGCAGGAAATCTGAGTTTTATTCGATGGAAATGAAGTACAAACCCTGAAATAATGAAGTAGAAAATTTGTTTATCTGAAGTTGACTTTGATTTAATTCAATCGATGTATAGAATTTGAGTTCCATTCGAAGGAAATGAAGTAGAAGCGCTTAAACATCAAAGTATAAAATTTGTTTCTTTGAATTTTACTTTGATTATATCTAATCGAGGTAGGGAATATGAGTTCTTTATGAAGGAAATGAAGTACAAATGCTGAAATAACGAAGCATAAAATTTGTTTCTTTGAATTTCCCTTCGATTCAATTGAATCGAGGTTTTGCATTTGAGTTTCATTCGAACGAAATGAAGTACAAAGTATAAAATTTCTTTCTTTGAATTTTGCTTCGATTCAATTGAAGCAATGCAGAGAATTTGAGTTCTATTCGAAGGAAATAAAGTACAAACACTGAAACAACGAAGCATAAAATTTATTTCTTCGAAGTTCACTTCGATTCAATTGAACCAAGGCAGGGAATTTAAGTTCTATTTGAAGGAAATGAAGTACAAACCATAAAATAATGAAGTATAAAATGTGTTTCTTTGAAATTTGCTTCGATTCAATTGAATCGAGGTAGGAAATTTGTGTTTTATTAGAAGGAAATGAAGTACAAACCCAGAAATAATGAAATATAAAATTCTTTTCTTTGAATTTTGCTTCGATTTAATTGAATCGAGGTAGGAAATTTGAGTTCTATTCAAAGAAAATGAAGTACAAATGTTGAAACAATGAGGTATAAAATTTATTTCTTTGAATTTCTCTTCGATTCAATTGAATCGATGTATTGAATTTAGGTTACATTCGAAGGAAATGATGTATAAACCCTGAAATAATGAAGTATAAAATGTATTTCTTTGAATTTTGCTTCGATTCAATTGAATCGAGGATGGAAATTTATTTCTTTGTAGTTCACTTCGATTCAATTGAACCAAAGTAGAGAATTTGAGTCATATTCAAAGGAAATGAAGTACAAATGCTGAAACAACGAAGCATAAATTTTATTTCTTTAAAGTTCACTTCGATTCAATTGAACCGAGGAAGGGAATTTGAGTTCTATTCGAAGGAAATAAAATACAAATACTGAAAAAATGAAGTATAAAATTTGTTTCTTTGAATTTTCCTTTGATTCAATTGAATCGATGTATTAAATTTGAGTACCATTCGAAGGAAATGAAATACAAATCCTAAAATAACGAAGTATAAAATTTGTTTCCTTGAATTTTACTTCGATTCAATTGAATCAAGGAATTGAATTTGAGTTCCATTCGAAGAAAATAAAGTACAAACACTGAAACAACGAAGTGTAAAATTTGTTTCTTTGAATTTAACATTGATTCAGTTAAACTGAGGCAGGGAAGTTTAGTTCTATACGAAGGAAATAAAGTACAAACGTTGGAACAATGAATTATAAAATTTGTTTATTTGAATTTCCCTTCAATTCAATTGAATCGATGTATTGAATTTGGGTTCCATTCGAAGGAAATGAAATACGAACCCTGAAATAACGAAGTATAAAATGTTTTTATTTGAATTTTAATTCGATTCAATTCAATTCAGACAGGGAATTTAAGTTTTATTCGAAAGAAATGATGTACAAACCCGGAAACAATGAAGCAGGAAATTTATTTCTTTGTAGTTCACTTCGATTCAATTGAACTAAAGTAGGAAATTTGAGTTCTAATCAAAGTAAATGAAGTACAAACGCTGAAACAATGAAGAATAAATTTTATTTCTTTGAAGTTCACTTCGATTCAATTGAATCAAGGCAGGAAATTTGAGTTTTATTTGAAGAAAATATAGTTCAAACGTTCAAATAATGAAGTATGAAATTTGTTTCTTTGAATTTTCCATCGATTCAATTGAATGGATGTATTGAATTTTAGTACCATTCGAAGGAAATGAAGTACAAACCCTGAAATAACGAAGCTTAAAATGTGTTTCTTTGAATTTCGCTTTGATTTAATTGAATCGAGGAAGGGAATTTGTGTTTTAATCGTAGGAAATGAAGTACAAACCTAAAACAACAAATCAAAAAATTTATTTCTTTGTAATTCACTTCAATTCAATTGAACCAAAGTAGGGAATTTGAGTTCTATTCGAAGGAAATGAAGTACAATTACTGAAACAACGAAGCATAAAGTTTATTTCTTTGAAGTTCACTTCTATTCAATTGAACCGAGGCAGGAAATTTGAGTTCTATTCGAAGAAAATGTAATGCAAATGCTGAAACAACGAAGTATAAAATTTATTTCTTTGAATTTTGCTTCGATTCAATTGAACCAAGGCTGGGAATTTGAGTTCTATTCGAATGAAATAAAGTACAAATGCTGAAACAGTGAAGTATAAAATTTATTTCTTTGAATTTCCCTTTGATTCAAATGAATTGATGTATTGAATTTGAGTTTCATTCGAAGGAAATGAAGTACAAACCCAAAAATAACAAAGTATAAAATTTCTTTCTTTGAATTTTACTTCAATTCAATTGAATCGAGGCAGGATATTTGAGTTCCATTCGAAGAAAATGAAATATAAATCCTGAAATAACGAAGCATAAAATTTGTTACTTTGAATTGCCCTTCATTTCAATTGAATCAAGGTATTGAATTTGAGTTCCATTCGAAGGAAATGAAGTACAAACCCTGAAATAACAAAGTATCAAATTTGTTTTCTTGAATTTCACTTTGATTCAATTGAATCAAGGCAGGGAATCTAAGTTTTATTTGATGAAAATGAAGTACAAACCCTCAAACAACGAAGTAGAAAATTTGTTTCTCTGAAGTTGACTTCGATTTAATTCAATCAATGTATAGAATTTGAGTTCCATTCGAAAGAAATAAAGTAGAAGCGCTTAAACAACGAAGTATAAAATTTATTTTTTTGAATTTCGCTTTGATTATATCTAATTGAGGTAGAGAATATGAGTTATTTTTGAAAGAAATGAGATACAAATGCTGAAATAACGAAGTGTAAAATTTGTTTCTTTGAATTTTCCTTTGATTCAATTGAATCGAGATTTTGAATTTGAGTTTCATTCTAACGAAATGAAGTACAAACCTTGTAATGACAAAGTATAAAATTTCTTTCTTTGAATTTTGATTCAATTCAATTGAAGCAATGCAAAGAATTTGAGTTCTATTTGAAGGAAATAAAGTACAAACACTGAAACAACGAAGCATAAAATTTATTTCTTCGAAATTCACTTCGATTCAATTGAACCGAGGCAGGGAATTTAAGTTCTATTCAAAGGAAATGAAGTACAAACCATAAAATAATGAAGTATAAAATGTGTTTCTTTGGATTACGCTTTGATTCATTTGAATCGAGGCAGGGAATTTGTGTTTTATTAGAAGGAAATGAAGTACAAACCCAAAAATAACGAAATATAAAAATTTTTTCTTTGAATTTTGCTTTGATTTAATTGAATCGAGGTAGGAAATTTGAGTTCTATTCGAATGAAATGAAGTACAAATGTTGAAACAATGAAGTATAAAATTTATGTCTTTGAATTTTCCTTTGATTTAATTGAATCGATGTATTGAATTTGGGTTCCATTTGAAGGAAATGAAGTACAAACCCTGAAATAACAAAGTATAAAATGTGTTTCTTTGAATTTTGCTTCGATTCAATTGAATCGAGGATGGGAATTTGTGTTTTAATCATAAGAAATGAAATACAAACCCTAAAACAGTGAAGCAAAAAATTTATTTCTTTGTAGTTCACTTCGATTCAATTGAACCGAAGTAGAGAATTTGAGTTCTATTTGAAGGAAATGAAGTACAAATGCTGAAACAACGAAGCATAAATTTTATTTCTTTAAAGTTCACTTCGATTCAATTGAATCGAGGCAGAGAATTTGAGTTCTATTCGAAGGAAATAAAATACAAACACTGAACAAATGAAGTATAAAATTTGTTTCTTCGAATTTCCCTTCGATTCAATTGAATCGATGTATTGAATTTGAGTACCATTCAAAGAAAATGAAGTACAAACCTTGAAATAAAGAAGTGTAAAATTTATTTCCTTGAATTTTACTTCGATTCAATTGAATCAAGGTATTGAATTTGAGTTCCATTCGAAGAAAATAAAGTACAAACACTGAAACAGCAAAGTGTAAAATTTGTTTCTTTGGATTTCACATTGATTCAGTTAAACCGAGACAGGGAATACAAACATTGGAACAATGAATTATAAAATTTGTTTCTTTGAATTTTCCTTCGATTCAATTGAATTGATGTATTGAATTTGGGATCCATTCGAAGGAAATGTAATACAAACCCTGAAATAATGATGTATAAAATATGTTTATTTGAATTTTGCTTCGATTCAATTGAATCCAGGTAGGGAATTTAAGTTTTATTCGAAAGAAATGATATACAAATCCTGAAACAATGAAACAGGAAATTTGTTTCTTTGTAGTTCACTTCGATTCAATTGAACTGAAGTAGGGAATTTGAGTTCTATTCAAAGGAAATAAAGTACAAACGCTGAACCAACGAAGCATAAATTTTATTTCTTTGAAGTTCACAATGATTCAATTGAATCGAGGTAGGGAATTTGAGTTCTATTCGAAGAAAATATAGTACAAACGCTGAAACAATGAAGTATAAAATTTGTTTCTTTGAATTTCCCTTCGATTCAATTGAATGGATGTATTGAATTTAAGTACCATTCGAAAGAAATGAATTACAATCCCTGAAATAATGAAGTATAAAATTTATTTTCTTGAATTTCGCTTCGATTCAATTGAATCAAGGCAGGGAATCTGAGTTTTATTCGATGGAAATGAAGTACAAACCCCGAAACAATGAAGTAGAAATTTTTTTTCTTTGAAGTTGACTTCGATTCAATTGAATTGATGTATATAATTTGGGTTCCATTTGAAGGAAATGAAGTAGAAGCGTTGAAATAACGAGGTATAAATTTTTTTTCTTTGAATTTTGTTTTGATATCTAATCGAGGCAGGGAATATGAGTTCTTTTCGAAGGAATGAAGTACAAATGCTGAAATAACAAAGTTTAAAATTTGTTTCTTTGAATTTACCTTAGATTCAATTGAATCGAGGTTTTGAATTTGAGTTCCATTTGAAGGAAATGAGGTGCAAACCTTGTAATAATAGAGTATAAAATATCTTTCTTTGAATTTTGTTTCAATTCAAATAACGTAATGCAGAGAATTTGAGCTCTATTTGAAGAAAATGAAGTACAAACACTAAAACAACAAAGTATAAAATTTATTTCTTTGAAGTTCACTTCGATTCAATTGAATCGAGGCAGGGAACTTAAGTTCTATTCAAAGGAAATGAATTACAAACCTTGAAATAACAAAGAATAAAATGTGTTTCTTTAAATTATGCTTCGATTCAATTAAATCCAGGCAAGAAATTTGTGTTTTATTCGTAGGAAATGATGTACAAACTCTGAAACAACGAAGTAGAAAATTTGTTTCTTTGAAGTTCACTTCCATTCAAATGAACCAAAGTAGGGAATTTGAGTTCTGCTCGAAGGAAATGAAGTTAAACGCTGAAACAACAAAACATAAATTTTATTTCTTTGAAGTTCACTTCGATTCAAATGAACCGAGGTAGGGAATTTGAGTTCTATTCGAAGGAAATAAAGTTCAAATGCTAAAACAACGAAGTAAAATATTTGTTTCTTTGAATTTTTCTTCGATTCAATTGGATCGATGTATTGAATTTGAGTTCCATTCGAAGAAAATGAAGTACAAACCCCAAAATAACGAAGTATAAAATTTATTTCTTTGAATTTCACTTCGATTCAATTGAATCGTGGTATTGAATTTAAGTTCCATTTGAAGGAAATGAAGTACCAACCCTGAAATAATGAAGTATATACTTGAATTTTCCTTCGATTCAATTAAATCGAGGTATTAAATTCGAGTTCCACTAAAAAAAAATGAAGTACAAACACAAAAATAATGAAGTATAAAATTTATTTCTTTGAATTTTGCTTCGATTCATTTAAATCGAGGCTGGGAATGTTTGTACTATTCGAAGGAAAAGAGGTACAAATGTTGGAACAATGAAGTTTAAAATTGGTTTCTTTGAATTTCCCTTCGATTCAATTGAATTGATGTATTGAATTTGGGTTCCATTCGAAGGAAATGAAGTACAAACGCTGAAATAACAAAGTTTAAAATTTTTTTTTTTGAATTTACCTTCAAATAAATTGAATCAAGGTTTTGAATTTGAGTTCCATTTGAAGGAAATGAAGTACAAACCTTGTAATAACAAAGTATAAAATATCTTTCTTTGAATTTTGCTTTGATTCAAATAAAGCAATGCAGTGAATTTGAGTTCTATTCGAAGGAAATAAAGTACAAACACTAAAACAACGAAGTATAAAATTTATTTCTTTGAAGTTCACATCAATTCAATTGAACCGAGGCAGGGAACTTAAGTTCCATTCGAAGGAAATGAATTACAAACCCTGAAATAATGAAGAATAAAATGTGTTTCTTTGAATTATGGTTCGATTCAATTGAATCGAGGCAAGAAATTTGTGTTTTATTTGTAGAAAATGATGTACAAACCTTGAAACAACGAAGCAAAAAATTTATTTCTTTGAAGTTCACTTCGATTCAAATGAACAAAAGTAGGGAATTTGAGTTCTATTCGAAGGAAATCAAGTATAAACACTGAAACAACAAAGCATAAATTTTATTTCTTTGAAGTTCACTTCGATTCAAATGAACCAAGGTAGGGAATTTGAGTTCTATTCGAAGGAAATAAAATACAAATGCTAAAACAACGAAGTATAAAATTTGTTTCTTTGAATTTTCCTTCGATTCAATTGGAACGATGTATTGAATTTGAGTTACATTCAAAGGAAATAAAGTACAAACCCCAAAATAACAAAGTATAAAATTTGATTCTTTGAATTTCACTTTGATTCAATTGAATCGAGGTATCGAATTTAAGTTCCATTCGAAGGAAATGAAGTACCAATCCTGAAATAATGAAGTATAAAATTTGTTACTTTGAATGTTCCTTCGATTCAATTAAATCGAGGTATTGAATTTGAGTTCCATTCGAAGGAAATGAAGTACAAACCCTGACATAACGAAGTATAAAATTTGTTTCCTTGAATTTTGCTTTGATTCAATTGAATCAAGGCAGGGAATCTGAGTTTTATTTGATGGAAATAAAGTACAAACCCTGAAACAACGAAGTAGAAAATTTGTATCTTTGAAGTTGATTTCGATTCAAATGAATCGATGTATTGAATTTGAGTTCCAATCGAAGGAAGTGAAATAGAAGCATTTAAACAATGAAGTATAAAATTTGTTTCTTTGAATTTTGCTTCGATTATATCTAATTGAGGCAGGGAATATGAGTTTTTTTCAAAGGAAATGAAGTACAAACGCTGAAAAAACAAAGTATAAAATTTGTTTTTTTGAATTTCCCTTCAATTCATTTGAATTGAGGTTTTGAATTTGAGTTCCATTTGAAGGAAATGAAGTACAAACCTTATAATAACAAAGCATAAAATTTCTTTCTTTGAATTTTGCTTCGATTCAATTGATGCAATGCAGAGAATCTGAGTTCTATTTGAAGGAAATAAAAGTACAAACACTGAAACAACGAATTATAAAATTTATTTCTTTGAAGTTCATTTCGATTCAATTGAACCGAGGTAGGGAATTTAAGTTCTATTCGAAGGAAATGAAGTACAAACCCTGAAATAATGAAGTATAAAATGTGTTTCTTTGGATTACGCTTCGACTCAATTGAATCGAGGTAGGGAATTTGTGTTCTATTTAGAGGAAATGAAGTACAAACCCAAAAATAATGAAGTATAAAATTTTTTTCTTTGAAATTTGCTTCGATTCAATTGAATCGAGGTAGGGAATTTGAGTTCCAATCAAAGGAAATGAAGTACAAATGTTGAAACAATGAAGTATAAAATTTATTTTTTTGAATTTTCCTTCGATTCAATTGAATTGATGTATTGAATTTGGGTTCCATCCGAAGGAAATGAAGTACAAGCATTTAATTAACAAAGTATAAAATTTGTTTCTTTGAAGTTCACTTCGATTCAATTGAACTGAGGTGTGGAATTTGAGTTTTATTCAAAAGAAATGATGTACAACGACAAAGTATAAAATTTATTTCTTTGAATTTTCCTTCGTTTCAATTGAATCGATGTATTGAATTTGAGTTCCACTTGAAGGAAATAAAGTACAAACCCTGAAAGAATGAAGCATAAAATTTGTTTCTTTAAAATTTGCTTCGATTCAATCGAGTTGAGGCAAGGAATATGAGTTCTATTCGAGGCAAATAAAGTACAAATGCTGAAACAACGA
>JACGDI010003781.1:15211-22711 GCA_014898725.1 Jacaranda copaia | reverse complement strand
TCTTTCAATGTATTGAATGCATGTTCCAGTTCCTTTCCCCATCTAAACACAACTTCTTTCTTAATAATCTTAGTTAATGAAATAGGTATAGTAGAAAAATCACACGCGAACCTCCTATAAAAACTAGCTAATCCATGAAAACTCCTAACTTCACTAACTGTATTAGGAGTTGGCCATTCTGTAATAGCCTTCACATTCCCCTCATCCACCTCAAAGGCCATGTGTACTCACAACAAATCCAAGAAATACAAGTCTATCAATGCAAAAAGTACATTTCTTAAGGTTTGCATACAACTTCCCCTTTCTGAGAATAGTTAAAGTAGCCCTAACACACATTATATGATCATATAAGCATTTGTTGTATATCAAGGTATCATCAAAATAACCAACAACAAATTTAATCAGAAAACCATGTAATGCATGGTTCATTAATCTCATGCAAGTATAAGGTGCATTAGTTAAGCCAAATGGCATAACCAACCATTCATATAAGCCATACTTTGTTTTAAATACAGTTTTCCACTCATCCCCAGGTTTCATCCTAATTAGATGATAACCGCTTTTCAAATCAATCTTAGTGAAAATGCATGCACCATGTAATTATTCAAGCATATCATCCAACCTAGGGATAGGATAGTGATACTTAACTATAATTTTGTTGACTGCTTTACTATCCACGCACATCCACCAAATTTCATCCTTCTTTGGAACCAATAGCATAGGTACAACACACGGACTCATGCTTTCGTTCACATGTCCTTTTGCTAGCAACTCCTCCACTTGTCTTTGAAGCTCCTTTATCTCCTCAGGATTGCATCTGTAGGTTGGTAGGTTAGGAATTTGAGATTTAGGTACAAAGTCAATTTGATGCTCAATTCCTCTTAATGGTGGTAAACCTGTAGGCATCTAATTAAGGAATACATCATCAAACTCTAGTAACAAAGAGACAAAAATAATAGGAAAATCGGGATTAGGTTCAGTTTCAAATAATAAAACCTCCCTATACCTAGTCACTATCAAATCTCTCTTACCTAGAAAAGCATTCTTTAAATCTCTCTGTTTTGCATAGAAGCATTATTTTTTCTCAACTTTTTCACTCTTCACTAACACTTTCTTTTCGCTCCCTTCTACTTTCTCGTTCTTTTCTCTCTTTTCACTCACCAACTTTTTCTCTCATGTGAATCCCTCTTTCTTGTTTGCACTTGTGCAAAATTACTCGACATTGTTCGTTTTTCTTTATTCTTTTATCTCATTACTTTTGTTAACCTCACTGCCTAAACTCCCACAAGAAGATTGTTGAAGTTTAATCTGGTCAAGATAAACCTCCTTGGGTGATAAAGGTGTAAGAGTGACTTTATGTCCATTGTGCTCAGAGAAATATCTATTCTTGTATCCATCATGTATTACACACCTATCAAATTGCCATGGCCTACCCAGCAACCTATGGCCAGCCTGTATGGGTAAAAGTTGCTTCATCACTATATCTCTTAATAGTAAAAGCTACCACAAGCTGCCAAGTAACTTCCACCTCTCTATTATCATTCAACCATTGCAACCTATATGGATTGGGGTGTTTATCACACTTCTGCCCCAATTTCTCAACTAAAGTGGTACTAGCCACATTAGCACAACTTGCCACATCAATTATTAAGCTACACACCTTAACACCTATCAAGCATCTAGTGTGAAATATGTTCTCTTTGATTAGCTCTCCTCCTTAACATTCAAGTTCAATGCACGCCTAGCAACAAGCGACTCATCATGAACATCATATTCAACATTATCATACTCGAAAGTAACATCCTCTAAAGGTGGCATATCATTATCACTACCAACATACTTATTATCATCATCAGACTCAGATGGAATCTCACTACACATAAGAATCACAATTCTTTTGTTTGGACATTCAGATGCATAATGACCCAAACCTCGCCATTTAAAGTACTTAATATCCCTATGTCTGGAAGTAGTAGTGCAAGAAGAAGAATTAGAAGTATAGTTTTGTAGAATGGACTTCTTATCCTCAATCGTTGATGCATCAAGCCCTTTCTCCTTGGAAACTAAGAGCCTATCTCTCTTCGTTTCATCATAATTTTGCCATTTTGGACCCCATTTTATGTTGGAATTTTGAAATGAATGGGCTGTCCCTCTGTACTTTTGTTGTTTCTCCACATTTCATTGTCATACTCACCAAATCCTCCATCTCCACATAATGTTGTAGATCCACAACATCATCAATTTCTCTTTTCAAACCACTAATAAATCTGGCCATTGTCACTTCCATATCCTCCTCTATGTTGCCTTTCCTAGCTTCAAATCTAACTTCACCTCCTCTGTTCTTAGCCAAACTACTATCATCAAACTCATCCTCAAATATCTCTTGATTAAACCCATATGGAGGCCTATTTCATCTAGCATTCCCAAAAATATTCTATGCTACCTCTTTTCTCCACTCATCCATCTCATCAAGCCTATTGTTTAGCTTCTAAAATTGACCAGTAAATGCACTGTACATCACTTTCATATTTGGTATCATATTAGCTTCCTTATTAGAGGGTTCTTTACCCTCTCCCCTTGGAAGAATCGTACTCATTTGAAAAAAAAAACCTGCAAAAATTGTTAGCAAAAACAGCCTCACAAAAGAAACAGCCTCACGTGTTTCACTCAAGTAGATATATGAACTTGCCCTCTTTATGTGCTCTCCCATTTATGCCTTTTACCTTCTCTTGACCACAGTGAATGTTGCACTTTAGAAATCAAACTAAGTCAATTCAAAATAAATTCACATGTGGTATTTATATGGGAGTAGCAACAAAAAAAAAACTAATAAAAAAGAAAAAAAAGCACAAAGTCCAGCGGCAAAGTAAATGTGACCAACAAGGAAAATGATGTGATGGCAAATGAGAAAGAATGTGTATCATGTGATTTTTATGCAAGCAAAGTAACAAGAATGCAATATGTTACTTATAAAACATGAACAGATGCAAATTAGGCTAAAACAAAAAAGAAAGAAAGAAAGAAAGATAGAAAGAAAGAAAGAAAACACAAAGAGTGAATAAAAAAAATGATAAAATAGAAAATATGCAAAGAATTTTGTCAAACCCAGTGGAAGGCTGAATACGAGTCAATTCTAACCCAATTGATTTACAATCAACTCCAAGCATCAACAAAAAGTAGCCAATTTAGCTTATGCAATGGCAATTTTGAATTTAAAAGCCTAGGCCAAAAATCACAAAATTCAATTTTGAATTTGAAATATGCCATACTCATTTTTAAGAGAGTATTTATACTCTCTTTGCAAACCCAAATTAAAATTAGATATAAACTAAGCCTATGGATAATAATCCAAGCCCAAATCCAATTAGAAATAAGAGTTTGATTTGGTCACAGTTACTTCTTTTATCAGTGAGTCCCACTTGTTTGGGACTTATTTTGTTGATATAAGGTGGTGGGCTGTCCAACCTCATTCTTTCAACTTGATATGTTCTTCTCTTTCTTGGCCCATTCTTGTTGCATCTCTTCAACAAACGACTTTGCAAAATTTGCAAAGCCATCTTTCAACCTTTTTGATTTTGCTCTTGTGATAGGTCCCATTGGCAGGTTGCAATCTCCATTTTTCCCTCCAATGCTCATATCTATCCCTCCCTTCCCTAAAAGATTCATCCTCGAATCTGAATCCATATCAAAAGAAGAAAGATCAGAAATATTAAAAATAGCAGAAACTTTATACTCACCTAGAATGTCAATCTTATAAGCGTTATCATTAATCTTTTCCAGCACTTAGAATGGACTATCTCCTCTAGCATCAAGCTTGGATTTTCTTTGATTAGAAAACCTTTCCTTTCTCAAATGAACCCAAACCCAGTCACTGGGTTCAAATATCACCTACTTTAGCCCCTTATTCACTCTTTGGGTAGTCAATCTGTTCCTTTTTTTCAAATCATCTCACATCCCTTCATATGTATAGTTTTAACCTTTTTAGTCTTGCTTTCACCATCTAAATTAGCTATATCACTCAAAGGCAAAGGAGTCAATCCAAAACAGTCAAAGGATTAAAATCATATATAATTTCAAAAGGTGAAAAACCTGTAGTAGAAAGTATTGACCTATTATAAGCAAATTCAATGAATGGCAAACAATCCTCCCATGTTTTCAAATTCTTTCCTACAAAAGCATGCAACAAGGTACCTAAAGTTATATTTATCACTTTAGTTTGTCCATCCGTTTGTGGATGACAAGTAGCAGAATACAAAAGTTCATTGCCTAACTTCACAAAACCTTCCAAAAATGGCTTAAGAACTTAACATCCCTATCAGAATAATAGATCAAGGGACACCATGCAAGCTGACAACTTCTCTAAAGAACAAATTAGCAATGTTAGTGGCATCTTCAGTTTTATGACAATCAATAAAGTGTGCCATCTTGCCAAATCTATGAACCACAACAAATATACTATTCTACCCTTCTTAGTTCTAGGCAAACCGAGCACAAAACCTACAGAAATATCAACCCAATGTGCAGTAGGAATAGGCAAGGTGTATACAATCCATGAGACATAGACTTAGATTTAACTTGTTTATATGCAATACATTTAGAACACACTTTCTCAACATCTTTTCTCATACTAGGCCAATAGAACTGCTCACTCAAAACATCCAAACTCTTATGCATGCCAAAATGACCCATCAATTCACTACTATGTGATTCCCTAACTAGCAACTCACACGTAGAATAAACAGGGACACAACTTCTATTGCCACGAAATAGAAATCCTTCATTTTTATAGAATTTATTAAATGCACCACGCTCACATGTAATATACAAATCAGCAAAGTCAACACCAGTTGCATACATATCTTTAAATTGCTAAAATCCTAACAACTTAGATGTATTTGTAGTAATTAAAGTGTATTTCCTTGACAATGCATTAGCAACTTGTTTTCCTTTCCTTGCTTATAGCAAATAACATATGGAAAAGCCTCAATAAATTCTACCAACTTAGCATGCCTTTTGTTCAATTTCCCTTGGCCCTTTAAGTGCTTCAAAGATTCATGATTAGTATGTATAAGAAATTCTTTAGGAAGCAAGTAATGTTGCCAAACATCCAATGCACAAACTAAGGCATATAATTCCTTATCATAAGTGGAATATCTAAGCTAAGCACCACTCAATTTCTCACTAAAGTATGCAATGGGATGTTTTTCTTGCATTAAAACAGCACCAATCCCAATCCTGGATGCATCACACTCAATCTCAAAATTCCTATTAAAATCAAGTAAAACAAGAATAGGAGTAGAACACAATTTTTCTTTCAATCTATTGAATGTATGTTCTTGTTCCTTTCCCCATCTAAACCCAACATCTTTCTTAATAATCTCAATCAATGTAGCAGCAATAGCAAAAAGTCACTCACAAACCTCCTATAAAAGCTAGTTAATCCATGAAAACTCCTAACTTCACTAACTGTCTTGGGAGTTGGCCATTCTTTAATAGCCTTTTCCTTCTCCTTATCCACCTCAATGCCAAGTGTACTCACAACAAACCTAAGAAATACAATTCTATCAATGCAAAAGGTACATTTCTTAAGGTTTGCACATGACTTCTCGTTCCCAAGAATAGTCAAAATAGCCCTAACATGTATTATATAATCATCTAAGCATTTGTTTTATATCAAGATGTCATCAAAATAAACAACATGTATTATATAATCTTTGTGAAAATGCATACACCATGTAATTCTCCAAGCATATCATCCAATCTAGGGATAGGACAGCGATACTTAATTGTAATTTTGTTGGTTGCTCTACTATCCACGCACATCCGCCAAATTTTATCCTTGTTTGGAACCAACAGCATAGGTACAACACATATACTCATGCTCTCCCTCACATGTCCATTTGCTAGCAACTCTTCCATTTGCCTTTGTAGCTCCTTTGTCTCCTTAGGATTACATCAATGGTGGTAAACTTATGGGCATCTCAAAAGGGGATGCATCATCAAACTCCTACAATAATGAGATAAAAACACTAGGCAAATCGAGGTTAAGGTCAGTTTTAGATAATAAAACCTCTCTATACTTAATCACTATCAAAGATCTCTTACCTAGAAAAGCACTCTTTCAATCTCTCTCTTTTGCATAGAAGCATTATTTTTTCTCAACTTTTTCACTCTTCACTAACTCTTTCTCTTTACTCTCTTCACAAATAGAATCGAACATTGAGAATAGAGAATTTGTATTGAGGCTATTAGGGAGTGGACAAATATCTTATCCTAGTCCACTCTCGGGAGATACGAGATGGAAAGACGATATTTGCATGGTATGCATAGAACTATAATGGTTCCCCAAGAGCGTTCATTTCAGCCAATTAGTTGGGCTCATGGGCTTGAGATTGGACATCGTCCATGGAGATTGGGTACTTTTCAATTAATGAGATTAATTTAATCGAGTCATATTCAAAAATCACAAGGATTTGTGAGCCCATGTTCAATAAATAGTAGAACATATTGGGTCACACTCAAAATTCAATTAGCTTAATAGCTTCCTAATTGATGGAGGAATTTTTCTAAGAGTTAGAATATTCACTCCTAGCAGACCGATTTTGAGGAGATCAATTTTGAGGTCAATTTTAGCCTAGTTAATTTAATATTTAAGGAGCTAAATTAAATCAATAATTAAAGAGTTAATTATTTGGTGCCATTTGATCTCCAATTGATTAAAGTTAACTTAAAGAGTTAAGTTAACAAAATTAAGCTTAAGGGTTAAGTTTGTTGACTTAAGAGTTAAGTCAAACATTAATTAATTAAATTAAAGTGTTTAATTTAATTAATGAGAAGAATATATTTTGGAGGTAAAATTCAAATGAAAAGTTCATTTAAATTAGTATTTTAATTAATTTGAAATTAGATTCCAAATTAAATTAAAATGCACATGAAATTCAAATATGATTTGAAATTCAAACTTGCCACCTTGACAAGCAAGTGGCCACCCAGCATCACACTATCCTCCATCTATATATAGATATATAGAGGGGTGAAGGAATTCAATCATTCACACCATTTGTGAAGATTAGAATATTTTACATTTCCCTCCAAAACTCTATCTCTCCAAGTATTGCATCATGTGTTGAAGCTTTGCTTTGTATTCTTCTCCCACCTCAAAATTGGCCTCCAGCATAGCCTTTCTCCGCTCTTTCTCTAGCTAAAATTGAGGAGAAATTGGAAGTTCAATTGGTGTGTGGATCATTACAATATAAGCAAAACACGTGGTTTGCTTGCCTTGGAGATCCACTGTGTAGAGCAGTGATTTTGGAGAATTTTTTTGAGGAGATCACAATCAATTTTTGCTCCAAATATTTCACATAATGTTAATCATTGAGTGGAGAAGATCCGTATTTAATTTCGTGAATTTAGGAGATCTCAAAGCAAGGTGAAAGTAGCTATTTCTCTATTATGCTGGTTTCTAGTAGATTCTCGGTGGGTGAAGAGTTCACTGTTTTC
>JACGDI010003775.1:508684-576237 GCA_014898725.1 Jacaranda copaia | reverse complement strand
GGCCTGTTGGGCTATCCCATATCATATATGATCTTCTGCGCACGAGAAAATCGATAAACCATAACTTTGAAGAAAACTTTGAGGGGCATTCTTATAAATTATTTTGTAAATTTGTTCTTCAAATTTTTATTTGAGCACAATTTCTTAAGAAATGCATTTTATTTTTATTTCGAATAGCAAAAAAAAAAATGTATAGCTATCTAAAGAAATTAATTTGAAGGACTAAATGAAGGCATATACGAAAAATGAAGAAATAAAATTATGCAATTAAATAATAAAATATTTTATACTTTGTAAAAATTGAGTGGCAATATGGACAAAAAAGGACTTGTGATTTTATTGTTGATTAGCATGGGGAAACGGGCGCGAGGGGGAGCGGGAGGGGGAGGCGAGGCAGGACAGTCCGCAGTCGGCACCTGCCAATTCCATGCTTTATTTGTCTGTTTGGAGGGACCGTTTTTCCTCGAAAAGGTGTGGAAAGTGGCGATGGAGCTGATTCCTCTGCGTCACCGCCACTGTTACTTTGCAGAATTCGTGCGCACAACGCACTACGCCCCCTAATTTTTTTATACTATACATATTAATATATTAATACATATTGAACAGTTCTTTGCAATTAATGACTTTCGTATTTTAAATTATATCTCATGAACATACGAGTGGGTTGTCTTCCCGATAATTGTAGCCACTAGCTACCTGTATTTATTCTCACACGATTTTTCTGAAGGTGCTGTCAATAATTTAATACTTAACACGAGTATAATATTATAGCATTTGATAAATTTTCATTTATTTTCTACACCTGGTGCTCTTTGAAGGTGAATCAAGGTCGTTGATGAAAATTAACAAGTGTGAGTTTGTCTTTTTAGAAACACACGCAAGCAATTTGCTTTTTTTGAGAAATTTTATAAATAATTTATTGTTTTCATTTTTTCCTCCAAACTTGAAATCTATAGATTGTAATCTCAATAGGCTTAAGTCTATTAAAACTTTTTTGTTTTGTTTGTGGATTTAGTTTGTTTTTTGGTCGCTCTAGTCATTTTCTTAATTAGTTAATTGCACAATTGATTTATTATTTTTAATCAAATTACCCTTAACTCTAATTACAGTCACATCATCAGACTTCTTATTCTTGGTGGAAAATTTTAAATTTTATATTGGAAATAAGTTTAATTTTTTAATTTTTTTATATTAACTTGAGTGATTGTCCTTGGGTTAAGAGTTTTGTTAATTCTCAACTTCTTTCCAAGTTGACTATGAGTAATTCTCAAGGTCTTTGAGCCTTCTAAGAGGTGCTCCATAAAGGCGTCTTTGTTTACACCTACGGAGATACGAAGGGAAAAAGAAAATTCACATTAGTTAAGGAAGAGAAGAAGGGAAGACAATTCCATCAGGAATACTGAGATGAGTCCTCAAGATAAAGTCCTCTTATATTTTGGACCATTTGACTTATTTTGTCCTTTTTGGTCTCTTCGTTTGTACATTCTACTAGAATTCCTTTTTGAGTTAGCAAGAACTTAAGATCTTAATCGAGTTAAAGAATTTCTAAGTGTAATTCTCAGTTGAGTTTAGGAAAAGGAGTCTTCAACCAAACAATCGAATGGAAATGGAGGAAAAGCCAATACTACGGCCTCTTTGTCAAACGACTACTTGCATGTAGTGGTGGTGTCAGGCTAACTGGTGCCTCATCGTGGAACCCCTGTTTAGGGTGTTCACGAGCCTATCTTAGGTGCTTGCAATGCGCTCGAGTTGGTACCTGCTAGGCACTCGTGGGTTCGTGCTCATAGGGATTGATGGTGTCGATTTTTAGTAAAGTGGGTTTCTTGGTCTTGATCAAGAGTTTTATGTCAACTAGAAAGATGAGAAAATGGGTAATGCAAGTTGAATCTTGCAGCCAATGAACAAATGTTAGGTTAGTTGAGAGGGTCCTCGGCTAAGACCCTCCGATGCTTAAGCCAATTTTTGACTTGAAAATAATTTGGCAAAGTAATAGTTTAAGAAGTGTTGAAAAGCATACCTTAGTCTCTGAGAAAGGAGGTATTTATAATGTTTGGCGAGAAATGGAAAAGATGAGTCTTGCCCAGATATAAGTCAGGTTTTCTCTTCCTTGAGTAGGTGCAATCTAAGTTTTTTTGACATAGCTCTGAGCTTTGCTTGTGATTGGACGGCCAAAGGGGGAGCCCTTAGAGTCATTAATGTCGAGATGATGCGTTGCCAAAACCATTTAATGTAGATAGAAGGGTGATTTAGGTTCATTTAATGCGGATGTGATGAGTGGTAGACTCCACCATTAATGCTTTTGCAGCAAAGCAATCATGTTACCTATAATGAGTTTTTGACCTCTTGAGGTCGAGGTAATTTGAACTTCTTGACCTCAAAGGTCGACTAGAAGTTACCAGAAAGTCCAGAAACAACGATGTGGGCTAATTTGTCTGGGCCCAGAGCTTATTTCGTTTGGGCTTGACACTAGGCATGTGCTTTTATTAGATCGTGGGCTTACTCATATCATAGTCCCCCCTACTCCGTAATCTAACCATTTGGAGGTCAAAGTAAGGAGTAGCGTTTTGCATTATTTTGCAATCAACCAAAAATTTGTAACAACCTAAATTTTGAGATCCTAAAAGAAAATAAAATATAAAATTGATAAGTTTGGTTAGATTAATTTTGGGATAGAATAATTAAAAATCTAGAAATAAATATTGAAAGTTGAGGGATCTAATTGCAAATAAGAAAAGGGCATCATTGACTAAAATTATAAAATTTAGGGGCCAATGTGAGAGAAATAAAAGCTTAGGGACTTTAAAGTAAATCAGTTTGGACATAGTACATTGAAATTAAAAAGGACAGGGGTAAATATGTGAAAAGTTAAACTTTAAATGTCTAAATTGAAGACGAGGGACTAAACTGAAAGGCGGTTAAAAGCCCATTAGTGCAATTTAAGTTGGTAAAAAGTTTTGGGGGTCAAATTGAAGAAGTTGAAAAATAATTTATATATATAGAATGAAGGATGTATTTTAATTTAATTTTCAAAACCAACCCAAACCTTACCCCAATAGCAAATCACCAAAAATTAATTATAAAACTCAAAACTAAAACCATGGTTAGCTTCCTCTAGCTGAGAGAAACACAACCATACCAATAATGACCAAAAACAAGCATGAAAATTGTCAAAAAATTAAACCCAATGGTGAGGTGATGGCATATTAGTGGTTTCACCACTAGAAGTGGGGGAAGTGGCTGGGATTATGTGGGTTTTGGTCATGAGCTCATGGGCAAGGTGATGATGGATCCAATTTGCTGGAACAACGAATGACAGTAGAGGAATTAATGTGGTGGTTGACGTCGTTGTGCTAGGGCTTGCACAGTGATCTTTAGCTTAATTGACTGTTAAGATGGCGATGACATGGTAAATTAATTTATGGATTTTGCTTGCCTCCTCGAGGCGCACTTGGTGGGGGTAGTGGCCTCTACCTCTAGCAGCAGAGTGTGGCAACGGCTTTTGGGTAGTCAACACAGTTTTAAATTTTGAACTCATCTAGACTAATTCTGGCTTGGGGTTAGATCTTGATTTGATCTAATTTTGGTAAATTTCATATCGAATTTTAATTCAATTGACTTTTACTATTCTAATTAAATTTTTATTAAATTAAGATTATCCAAATATAATTTGGATCAAGATTGACATAAATTATGTCCTTAGACTCGATAACATAACATATGGTGAACGAAATATACTGAAGCTTAATCCGAAGATTAAGTCATATAAATATTAGAACAAAAATGGATTATCCAACTTGGAGCTAATAGACTCATACCCAACTAATTAGGAACCTGAACCCTCATCGCATACCATAAAATAAGTGAGGTAATGAATCAAGTTTGTTGGAGATATCTACTCAAGAATTACAACTGGTAACCTATAATTGAACTAGCTGGAAGTCTTAGAATAAGAAAATCAAGTGTATTGCAAAGCTATGCTTATGGGATAAGATAGAGTAAAATACTCATAAAGTGGGCTGGATAACTTGAGGATTAAGTTGGCTTGAGCATGTAAAGTTATTAAAACGGTTAAAACATTAAGACGATAAAATAAAAATGATCAGGCACAAGTAAGTAAAGTCTTTTAATACTGAGAATATCATGTATCTGAAGACTAAATGAGACCACGATGATATAGGTTGTATCAGTAATCCATTCATTAACTAATTAGTTAAAGATTACCACATTTAATTGCCTTAGGCATTTAAATATGAAATCAAGATTATTGGGAATATGTCTAAATTACCTTAAGTTTAATAAAGACATCAACTACCTTTATAATTAAGATTTAGTGGGTTGATAAAATGATGACTCGGATTATTTTATGATAGCTTTCGATTTGACTAGGAAGCTAGGACCTAGGCAACCATACTCCTAAGAATTCCTTTGCATTTTTCAGGTGAGTGTGTATTAGATTTCTTTGCTGGGGAAAGGACATCTATACTTGTTAGTATACCCTTGTTGCTTGATCCTGATATTGCTCTTGATAGTCTATTTAGATCTTTCTTCTTTTTTAACCCGTGATTCTTGAGCTATTCTTGTATGAATTTCTTACCCATTTTGAGTTATTATAGCCATGAACCAAAAATCATGTTTACATTAGTTTTGAGAAAATAAACTATTTGTGAAATTCACCACACATCGCTCCTTACACTAATCATTATTTCTATTTGATTATAATTTATGTTATTTTACTTGAAAAATGGCAATTGTGCGTGAAAACTAAAAAATGGATTTCAAAATATTTTTTTCTATCATTGCCATGTCTATCTTGGAATAAACTTGGTGCTGATTCAATGATTACTTGTTTGTCATGGTGAATTAATATGTTAATTAAAATGCTATTGGATGTGTTGAGTGATAATAGTGAGTGTACTTTATACCTTTAGGGGTAAGACCTAATATCAACTTTGAAAGATGATCGGGCGAAATGGATCGATGGTGACTTTTCTTTCGACTGATACTCGTACAAGTTGTACATATAATCCTAACTCATAGCCAGTTGTAGGTAGTTTCTTATGAGCGAGAGTAGGGGTACAGTTAGCCATGCCACTCAGAATTTGAAGGGATAAGGATTTTCATATTTTCGAAAGTGAAGTGACAAGGAAGGTAAGAGAACCACCAATAATAAGATTGTAATAGTGTTTATTAATTTATTCTTGATTAATTTCACTAGCCAGCTATATTCCTTAAAGAAAAATATGTTGACTCTTTGGTTACTTATGAGATTCAAATTTCTACAAAAAGGCAATGAGTTATGTGAAGTCTCATAACTGGTATGAGATAGTGGTGAGATGGATCTCTAAGAACTTTGATTAAAATGTCCTTTTACGATTTCTAAAAATTTTAATGCTTTTACTTATTTCCTATATATTATTTGAGAAATTGTCACTCTATTTTTATTGTTAAGATATCTCACTAAGTCATCCAAACTTATGTTGTTATATTGTTATCTTCCATTCTTTACCCCTAATAAGAATGAGTGATAAAGATACATTAACCCAGGCGACACATGATGTAATGAAGGTGGTAGAAGTGTTAAGTGTGATTCATCATATTTTGGTTCATAGTTGAACCTTTGATGGATCTCGCTTGTGGAAATTAAATACTTTAGATTTAGAGAAATGTATTTTTAATTTTCCAAAAACCTTGTGTTATAGAATGGATAATATCTCAGACAGGAGCAGACGCCTCCCAATCAAAGAGTTATAAAATTATTTTTTGAAAGTCAACTAGAATATTTTCTTTTTCATAATTTGATCGTGATTATAAAGGTGGGATATGTATTTGAATTTTGATTGGGGTTTTGAAGGCGGGAATCATTTTTGAGTGGTTATGTTGATATTTTGTATGCAGGCAACCAGTGGTTATGCGTTAAATAACCAATTTGCTTGCTAGGCCAGGCTATATATAGCTATTTTTACCACTTGTTTATTAGGTTTACCACACTAATATGAGGTCTAGCTTAGAAAGTTTTGGTTGAATTTTCAGCTTTTCCAATTTTCTTGATTTTCCACGTATACTTTGTGTAAGCCCTCCTCCCTTTTTGTTTTAGTTTTTGTATTCATTTATCTTAGTTTATAGCACGTTTAAGGTCAGGGAAAAGAGTAGGATTGCAAGTTTTGACTTATAGCCTACTTGATCATTAGATGCCTCAACTAGCGAGGCAAGTTTGAGTTAGATATCAAATAAAAAGATGGGTTCTCTAAGTAGTCGACCAGAAGTGGGTACGTTTGGGGAGATGTTATAGGTTGATGAAAGAGTTGGCCCCTCTAGTCTAATTGCCAATGAAGCTAGATGTTTTGAGCCTATGGTCAAAGAGGCGAGGCTATCGGGGGAGGCTAACCTGCCTCTCAAGTTGAGGGGTAGGCTTTTTACTACTGCTCATTATAGTGAAATCATGTCGAAGATATTTTCAAATGACTTGAGGTCAATTAGGGCCAAATATCATATTCTAGATGAGTTTGGGCTGATTAAACCTAGTGCAGGGGATAAAATGCATACACCTCCAGAAAGAGCATAACTACTTTTAAGGCTACTTTGAAATGCAGACTTAGGTTTCCCTTTGTTGAACCTATAGTCGACTTGTTGAGAGGTTTTTGTGTTTGTATAACCTTACTTCTATCCAATTGTTTCTCCTGTTTATGTAGTTTCATTATTTTAATGATAATTCATGACCATCTCTCTTTCTGGGCCTGTTTCACCTTCCAATGTCTCAAAAGTCAGGTAGCATAGAGGAGTTAAGATTTTACTATTTAACCACTCAACTTCATAGAAACATTTTTGAAACCTCTTTTTCTTCTCATGGCTAAACTTGAAAAGAGAAATACTTTTATGTTCAATCTCCTGTGGGGTCAGTTTTAATATACCCAGAGGGTGAATAATAGGTAAGGTTGAAATGAATATTGATGAGAATCTATTGTGGACAATGTTTTCATTCGAGTTCTACTCAAGTTTGATGAGATGGATACCTTAGTATTAGAGAGGTGAACTTGCTCTGATGAGATTATCGATCACCTCGTTGAGATTGCACGCTTAGGTAAAACTAACTTACCTAACTTATTTAATCTACTTTCATTATCTATTAAGATATGTTTTTGACAAAATGATATGGGTTTTTATAGGTCTATTCATTATGAATTGCGCTAGGTAAATCGTGATGCAAATGCAGTAGAAAGCATAAAAATGGCACAAGGCCGTAGCTAGTCATCGGGGGGTTACACCATAGACTGCTATGGTAAAGCAGGTGCCCTAAGCGAGTCTATTTTCTATCGCTTAGAGCGTAGGAGTGGCGAGCAACCTATCTTCTCAATAAAAAAGGAAAGCAATAGAGGTCGAGGCACAAAGTGTTTCTAAGAAAAGCATAACTAAGAAGGGGAAAAAAAAGCTACTGATCCCGACATGGATGCTTATGAAATACTTTCTCTGAGTGATTGTGCAACTTACCTACTTTCTTTGAACCTCAATTCGGCCCTAAAGTCTGGGTGCAAAATTTAGCAATAATGATGGGCACAAGTCTGACCTAGTGAAACTTTAGCTATTCTAACCATTGATCTCTTTTAAAAAGATCAAGTAGAGATGTTTAATCATGAATAGCACATACTCTGAAGGCCCTTTCCTATCATACAAATATAGGAAAATTTTACGTCGAACATATTGCTTAGTTTTTATAGTTGTTGATTTTGTTGATGTATTTTTTTTCTTGCAAGTTGGGCAATGGGGTTACAATTTGCATCATCGGTATGTGCTTTAGGAGATAGCCCAACTATGGTTGGAGGAGTGATGTAAGGATTTGGAGAAGGAACAGAGCAATTTGACCAAGACGAAGGTTGAATTGCTTGAGTCAATGGTGGTGAACTTAACCAAGTAGCTTAAAGAAAAATTTTGAACTTTTAACTACTTTCTAGCATCGGAGCTTGGTAAAAGAGCAGTTGAAGAAGTCGTTGAACTTTATACAAAGGGATTTATTGTCATGTCAAGTGTAGGGGTATGAGAGTTGCCTACGCTATGCATGGGGTAAATTTTTCAAGGTGTTGCTTGAGATACGAAAGGAGGCAGTGTAGTAGTTCATGTTAAGCCTAGCATTCATAGATGCTAGTATAACATTCAGCAGGTACGATGTAAAGAAAGCATTCGAGAGAGTAGTAAAGTAGCTCGAGTTTTTAGGCTACGAGATTTAAGCAGAAGATATGGCCTGACTTGATTTTATGAGAGACGAGCACCCTAAGGCTTATAATGAGAATGTTCCAGTAGCTGAGGCTGAAGTTTCATTGCACCCTAAAGTGATCAAGGTTAGGAAGGAGTTTGCTTTTGATAATGACTTCATGCCTGATATTAAAAATAATATGGTTAATGCAGCATAGTATTTTCCTAACATGGTGTGCCTCTTTCTTGGAGATGAGGTTAGGGCATCTAGATTTGCTTGGGCCTGCAGATATAGAGCAAGAGGTCAAGGGCCCATCTTTGATAATTGGCATCGACACTGTGTATGAGGTAAACAAGGCTGTGGATAAAGTTGCTGCAGAAGTTGCAACTCGAGGAAGCCGAAGAGAGGGCGCTGCCTCCAGTTAGGGAGCTTTTGCTTTGTAACTTTCTTATTTTTGAATGATGTAAAGCCCTAATGTGCATTTGAACGATGTTATCTATCTTTATAGAATCTTAATGTTAAAGCTAATGTTTTTGGTTGAATTTTCTTTATATTTGGGAATCTATTTTATGCATATCATGTTAATAAGCCTCAATTAGGAGGTCTACTTAAATGTGTAAGGATAAATAATTAAAGATTGACGTCAATTTTTACTTGTAATAATAATTTGAAAGTTCGACTTAATCATTTAGTTTGAGTGTGTGACTATGGGGTCGAATCAATTTTTACTTAATAGTTGGTTCAAAAGTAAATTTGATAGTGTGATTATAAGATTGATTTAATTCATAAGCAAATTTGATCATCTTACTACAGGGTAGACTTGATCTTCCATTAATAGTTGATTCATAAGCAAATTTGATTATGTGATTAAACGGTTGTGGTATTATATGCATTATGAAAATGTGTTCTTTTTATATAATCAAATCTCAAATTACACATAAAAGTTCTTCAAGTTAGTTGCTTTCCATGATCTGGGGAGGTCGTTTCCACTCATATTGGCTAGTCGATAAGATTTGTGCTTTGTCACTTTCATCATAAAGTAAAGGCCTTTCTATTGGAATAGTGCCCTACAAGCTAATGAGATTGGCTTTGTAAACTATTTCACTTATGGTACAATTTTAATTGAATGATATTCTTCAAGTAGCCATCTTCATCTTATGCTCTTTATTTACTTCACTTGTATTTGGATAAAGCCCCTAAATCACACAAGATTACAGAACTTGGTCACGTACCAGGTGGTGTCATGTAATAAGTCTTACATAGTCATGATCTTAAATCTTTTAAGTCATATGATCTTATAAGATGGGGCATCTAAATGTAGATAGACTTGCACGAATGATACAAAAATCCAAGGGTTGGATATTGCTCTATTTTATAAGCAATCTCATATGAGATATAGATGCTTATTGATTGGTGCTTATTGGAGAACAAGATACTGAAGACCCACCGAAAAATCTACTAGATAGCTATAGGGGCAAGTCAGTAGTAGCCAATTCTCCTACTTATGCTAGTGCATATTATTAGTCCTTTGACCTGGGAGTCCATGGTAACCTTATGTCCGATCTTTGTACTTTGAATTTTTTTTTACTACCTAGCGGGTCTTTTGGGTGAAAATTAGGCATGAGCTACTTGGCATAGAGGTTTGTGAGATCTAACATGAAATCCAACTCTTCGTCTTAGTGAAGGGCGAGTGCATATCCTATGTATTCTATAATGATCAATTCCAAAAAATTCTTGTGCAAGGTGATATACAATTTGGGAAGGCATTTTCAAAGATGAGGTCACTAATGGAATCGAAAATTAAGAATAGAAATATAATATCAAAGCTATTAGAAAGCCAAAAAATATCTTGCTATGAGCCTCTCTTGGAAGATAAGAGATGGAAAGACCGTATTTACATGGTATGCGTAATGCTAGAATGGTTCTTCAAGAGCATTCATTTCGGCCAATTAGTTAGGCTTCATGGGCTTGAGGTTGGACATCAACCATGGAGATTGGGTACTTTTCAATTAATGAGATTAATTGAATTGAGTCGCTTTGTTTAAAGGAGTTTAAACTAAAGTGAATATTTGATATTCCAAAAGTCACAAGGAGTTGTGAGCCCATGTCCAATAAATGGTAGAATCTAATAGGTCACATACAAAATCTAATGACATGGTCTATTGAAGGAAGGAGAATTTTCTAAGAGTTAGAAAATTCATGATCAATTTTTGGAGGAGGCAAAATTGTAGTCATTTTGGCTTGATCAATTTAACTATTAAATTGGTCAAATTAATTTAAGAGTTATATTAAGATAAATTAACTAAATGTTAATTAATTGATGTCACACGACTATCAATTGGTCAAAATTAATTAAGGGTTAAGTTAATTTTAATTAGCTTAAAATATTAAGCGCTTTGACTTAAGAGTTAAGTCAAACGATTATTAATTAAATTAAAGTGTTTAATTTAATTAAACTAGGGAGATAATTTTAGGGATAATTATTAAATGGAGAGTTCATTTAATAAGACTTAGAATTTAATTGTAAGATATTTTATTAGATGAAATTTGGATTTCAATTAAATTCATTAATCACAAAGTTAGTGGCCACCTAAACAAGGGACACTTGGCATCACCTCCTTGTGGGAGGTGTGTGACCACTCCTATATATAGATATGGTAGAATGGCTGGCCAGATGGGTGTGAGGTGAGCACATTTTGTGTGATATTCTCCCAACAATATTGTGTAGTGGGAATTTAAGTTGTTAGCCTCCTATGACTCTCTCCTTCTCCGTCTTTCTTCCACCTCAATATTCCCAGCCTTTCTCCCCTTATTCTATGCATATTTTCTAGCCTTTTTGTATAGAATAGGCCAACGATTTGGTATGTGGATGTTTACATTAGAGGCAATCTATTTTGGTTGCTTTTGATCTTAACTAGAGTAGTTTCTGGCAACTAGTTTTTGCTCCTTCTGGGAGTACCTATGGTGTTATGATCAGCTTGGAATTTGGATTAAGAATCTTCAAAGGGTTGAGGAGTTTCAATAAAAAATTTAGCCAAAACGAAGGATTCCATCTTGGGGAAAATTGAAGGTGATTCTACTGTGCTAGTGAAGAGCCCGTTTGACAGTTGAAGAGAGTTTTCTGGCTCTTTGAATTTTCTGCTTTCACCTAGATATTTTCCTATTATAAATATGAGTCCTACGCATGTATAGATCCTTTTGGTTTTTTGTGCACTAGTATATTCAAAAAATGTTTTGAAAATATTTGAATCCTAATACCACACAAACTTTCAAATGGTGTCAGAGTCATATTCATGCATGAATTTGGATTTTGCTTGGCTTAGGTGATTGGTTCTTATGAATAACTGATCAAAATCACCATGTACTCAATCCATATGATAGGTTGGAGTATCTGGATGATCTTGCTTGTGGCTCCTTGATTGATGAATTGAATCATGCTATTGTATGTTTTAATTGTTAATCATAAATGGGCATGTTTTGATTCAATTTTCTGATGTTAAATTTTGATTTGATATTGGTGAATGTTATATTCTAATATATCATGTTGTGAATGGCCTTAGGTTGTTTTGGACATTTTTGGATCTAATAAGATTGGATATAATTGGAGATTTTTGAAGAATAAGATTCTTGCTTAAACTTGTTTTTCAAGCATCTTTGGGCACTTCATATTTCAGTTTTAAAAGGTGTTTTAAATATGAAATCTTCATCCATATCATGTGTTTTGATGTTTAGAAGTTGTTCTAAAAATCTTGGTGCACAAAAGTTGAGCCAAAAATGGCTTGATTCGTACTTAACCCCAAAACAAGGGTGCTGCCGGCAGTTGGCAGCTCTTGGCAAGGCTGTGACCAACTGGTTGCTGCCCAACCTTGTGCTTGCGTTGGCTAGCAGTGCCCTATTTGGTCTTGAGTGAATTTTTAGCTTTTTAGGTTCCTTTAGTGATCGAGGTAGTGTTGAAACGTACATAATGGTTGCACAAATGTTGTGCAAACTCTCAAAAAAGGTGTTGGACACATTTAATTGCTTTTAAAACTTGTTTAAATCAATCTCCAAATATGGAAAAAATATGATGCATAAATTTTATGCTTGTTTTTGCAGGGCTAATTATTTGTTAATTTGATTAACACTTAATTGTTGCAATTGAATGTCAATTCTTAGTTTATTTATTATTCATTTAAAATGTTGAATGAATGATGAATGAATGGAGATAATCATGAGCCTCTAATATTGATTTTATTTATTTCATTTGTTGAAATGGGTTGTATTAAATGGGGCTTGCATGCCTCTTGTTCTATCTTGTAAAAGTTATGAGAGTAGAATCACAAGGAGTGAGGTTTTTTTTTTCTCTTGTAAAAGTTGCAGTGAGTAAAGAGTATCCAAAGAGACTTGAAGACCCATGAATATATGGGATATACTTATGTAATAGTTTAGTTTAATCAATCCACCTAAAATCAACCGAGTGATGCACCTATGGCTCTAAGTGCATCACTTGGTTAGGCTCATGGTTATCTTACTCTAGGAGCATGATAGGCTATTTACTTATTTACACTTTTTATATCCTATTAATGTATGAGATGCATGATTAGAATATAGAGAATCTAAATGAGAAGATAAATATGATGAGATCTTTGCAAGCAAAAACCTTCCACTTAGAAGGTCTAAGTGTTTTCAAACATTAAGTCTAAATGGATACAAATTAAAAGAGTTTTAATTAATCCAAGCCTTTCACCATTAGTGTATGCTATGAAAGTGCTACCAATTTTGTGTGATGGCACTCGGTCACGGTGGTCACACTTAGGAGGAAAATTGTGAGTATACACTTAGCATGAGATACACTTTTGACTTAAGAACCCTCACGCATTAGCACTCGGTCACGAGGAATTTTCTGAGGCCATCTTGAATTAAAGGTTGATTGGTAGGTTAGACGTAATGCTTAGTAGTATAGGTGGCACATGGTCACGTGGATCTATATGAAAAATGAGGCAAAATACATCAAGAGTTGCATGAGATGCAATTATCAAAAATTGCTTACCTTTTGATTGCTTGTGGATGGCACTCGGTTATGGGGGTCCATTGGCAAGTCATTGGCATCTTGATTCTCACTAGAAAGTTTGATTTTTTGAATTTTTCTTAAGGGTGAAGAATTTAATAAAATAGTGAGAGGAAAACATGCTTGAAAGACCATGAACATATTTTTAATATCAAATTCAATCACATGCTTATATTATCTTTTCGCCATTGAGAATTTATGAAATCTCAAGAATGGCTAATAATTCCACTCAACACTATTTTGAAAACCAATAAACTAATCGAGCTAAACTTCCACGATTGAGTTAACCTCAAAAATTGTTTTAGATTCTTAGAAGTGGATACATGTCCTATATCATGGTACTCCTAATCCCCTTGAGATTAATGTAAATCTAGAGACACATGAAAAGTTCATCAATTGGGTTTAGGATCATTCTATCTCTTAATCTCATGATGGCATCTACAAATTTCAAAATTCTCAAGGACACATGAATGGTACCTTGGTTAAAATTTACAAGAGTTATAAACCAAACAAGGTATAAGAAGTTCATGTTGTCAAATCAGACTTTTCAAGCTAAGATGGATGTGAAGCTATGTGTCATCAACTACGGTCTAAATATGATTATGCTTGGAGAAGCTTTTCTAATTGGATGTAGTAATGGATAATGATCTCCATGAGGATTTGATCCTCACATCCTCGTTGAGTTTATTGATTAAAGTGTTGATCTAGAAAGAGAATACCACGATAAGGGCAAACCTTTGACACTTGTTTCCTCCTCCACATCAATGGGCCCAAGGGATACTAGAAAGCAAGGTGAAATGAAGAAAGGTTCTTCTTCTAAGGGAAAACAACCATTAAAAGCATTCGGAGGAATCAAGAAGATTATAGAGAAAATAGTCGATATTATTTATTTCTACTTGGGCAAAATAGACCATTGGAAACACTATTGCAAGGAATACCTTGCAACCCTTAAGAAGGGTATGTACTTTATTGAAGTGCATTTTAGGTTAAATTTTTCCTCATGGATATATGATATTGCATGTGGTTCTTTTCTCTGTAAGTTGTTGTAAAGAATAGAAAGAAGAATAATCTTAAGTGATGACGATATGGTCCACCACCTTGGCTAAGGAGCAAAAGTTATGACCAAAGCCGAAGACGTACAATAAGTTAGACTTAGGGAATTCCATACTTATATTGGACCTTTGTTATTACATGCTATATATTGTTGAGAACATTATTTCAATTCTCACTTTAGATAGTGAAGGATTTGATCCTTCTATATCTAATGGGAAATTAAAGGCATTAAAAATAGGTTTTTTAATTGCTCATAGTACACTTAACAAAGGATTGTACTTATTGGATTCTTAACCATCACTGATGCACTTTCAACTAAGTAAGAAAATTGGATATCCAAGAAGATGCCATGTTATGATATGCTAGACTTGGTCATATCTCCAAAAATAGGATAAACAAGGTAGAAGCTCTCAAAGCACTAAATGTTAGTGGCATTGAGGACTTTCCTACTTGTGAATCTTGTTTGAAGGTATAAATAACCACAACTCCTTTTGTAAGACAAATAGAGCACTCCACGAATCCATATGGATGTTTGTGGACTACTAAGAGTTAGTGGGAGAAGAGGCTATTCTTACTTCATCGCCTTCCTTGATGATTATAGTCGATTCGGACATGTGTATCTTATGAAATGCAAGTCCTAGGCCTTTGAAAAGTTCAAAAAGTATAACAATGAAGTAGAAAAGCAAAAGGGGCTTAGTATTGAAGCCCTTCAATTAGATCGAGAAGAAAAATACTTAAGTACCATATTTTTAGATTATCTAAAGGAGAATGAGATTCTCTCTCGATAGACTCCACTTGGCACACCCCAACACCATGGAATAGCTGAAAAGAGATACTGTACCTTTTAGGATATGGTACGTTCCATAATGAGCTTCTTCAATGTTCCTATATCTTTTTGAGGGTATGCTTTAATGACGGCAGTGAAGTTACTAAGAGTAGTACCTTCAAAGTCGGTACCAAAAAACACCATATGAGATATGGCATGGTAAAGCACCCTCTTACCATTATCTAAGGGTTTGGGAATCTCCCGCCTACGTGAGACGGACAGTAGGAGATAAATTGGATAGTAGATCCATCTTGTGTAAGTTTGTAGGATACCCTAGAGAGTTTATGGGTTATTACTTTCAAGATCCCTCGAAACAAAAGATGTTTTGTTTTGAAGAATGCTACCTTTTTGGAAAAGAAATTTCTATAAGATAGAGAAGGTGTTATTGTTGAACTTGGTGAAGTTTAAGACGATCATCAAATCCTGCAAGTGGTAGAAAAAAATAAATATCTAAGAGCCTCACACACAACCTTTGAAAAGGTCGGTCTGAATTAAGAAGTAATCCAAAAGGTTTGGATTTTTTCATGAGATAGGTCAATCAGATAGAGATTTGAAGGCCTATGAGAAAGATATATTAGATATAGATTTGAGACGTTGGCTTGAAGCCATGAGATCCAAAATGAACTCCATGTACTCAAATAAAGTATAGACTTTGGTAGATCCACCAAATGAAATAGTTTCCGTTAGTTGCAAGTGGATCTATAAGCAAAAGCTTATGGTAAATGGAGAAGTGGTGACTTTTAAGGCATGACTAGTGGTAAAAGGTTACACACAAAGACCCAATATTAATTTTGAAAAAACCTTTTCATCGGTTGCTATGCCTATGTCCATTCACATTCTACTTGCCATAACTGCATATTATGACTATGAGATGTGGCAAATAAACATAAAAATTGCTTTCCTCAATGGAGACATTAAAAAAAGGATTCATATGGAGCAACCACAAGGTTTTACATCCAAGAAGAGTGACCAAAAGGTTTGTAGACTCTAAAGGTCTATTTATGGACTTAAACAGGCGTCTTGAACTTGGAACATATGTTTTGATTAAAAAGTCAAATTGTTTGGCTTTGTCAAAAATATGTATGAACCATGCATGTGCAAGAGGCTAATGGGATCGTGTATAGTTTATTGTGCTTTATATCGATGACATTCTTCTTATTAAGAATGAGAGAGAAATGTTAGAGTGTACTAAAGCGTGGTTATCTACATAATTCTCCATAAAGGATTTAGGAAAAGCATCCTATGTATTAGAAATACATATCTATAGAGATAAATTGAAGAGGATGCTGGGGTTTTCTCAAAACCCATATGTTGACAAAATACTAAAGAAGTTTAGTATGGAAGAATTCAAGAGAAAATTCCTTCCTATGGGACATGGCATTTGTCTCCCAAAATCTATGGCCCCTAAGACTACGGAAGAGAAATGAATAATATCTCAAATACCTTATGCTTCCGCTATTGGAAGCATAATGTATGTAGTTCAATGTACTGACCGGATGTGGCACACTCACTAAGCATTATAAGTAGGTTCCAATCCAATTTCGGTGAGAGCAATAAGATAGCCATAAAAACAATCCTTAAAAAGGACTAAAGACTTGTTTTGGTATACGACAATAGAGAATTAAAACTCGTGGAGTTTTTGGATATTAGTTTCCAATCCAATGTAGATGACCTAATATTCACTTTTGGATACATGGTTTGCTTTAATGGCAGCATGGTGTGTTGGAAGAGTTCCAACTAGATAATCACTAAGGTGAAATATTTTATGGTTTTGGAAACAACAAAGGAAGGTGTTTGGCTAAAAACTTCATCTAAGGGTTGGATGTAATACTTAGCGTATATGAGCCTGCGATTATCTTAGGAAGACAATTTAGGACTTGAGCCAAGATCTCATCAGTATTCCAGAGACATTAAATACGTTATCATTTGATATAAGATCAATTGATAGATATGACAATTGAGTGGATAAAGTTACCTAAGAAGAAAATATAGTAGAATCACAGTATTAACCCTTAAAAGCTAAAGGCCTTTGGAGGTCATCTTATGAAAATGGGTCTCAAGGTCACAGGACATTGGCTTTAGGACAAGTAGGAGATTGTTGGAATAGTGCACTGCAAGCTAATGAGAATGGCCTTGTAAACTATTTCACTTATGGTATAATCTTAATTGAATGCTATTCTTTAAATAGCCATCTTCATCTTATGCTCTTTATTTACTTCACTTATATTTGAATGAAGCCCCTAGATCACACAAGACTACGAGACTTGGTCATGCACTAAGTGGTGATCATGGAATAACTCTTATATAGTTGTGATCTTAAATCTTCCAAGTTATAAGATCTTATAAGACAGGGCATCTATAATTTAGATAGACTTGTACTAATGATACATAAATCTAAGGGTTGGATATTGCTCCATTCTATGAGCAATCCCATATGAGATGTGGATGCATACTAGTGGGTGCTTGTTAGAAACAAGGTATTGAAGACCCATCAGAGAATCCACTAGATAGCTACAAGAGCAAGTCGTAAGTGGCCAGTTCTTCTACTTACGTTAGTGCATATTATTAATCCTCTGACCTGAGGGTACATGGAAACCTTGTGTTCGGTCTTCATGCTTTGACTCTTTCTTGACCACCTAGTGAGTCTTTTGGGTGGAGATTGTGTATGAGCTACTTGTTATGGAGATTATTGATATTCAAGATGAAATTCGACTCTTCATCTTTGCAAAGGGCGAGTGCATCTCCTATATGTTCTATAATGATCAATTCGAAGAAATTCTTGCGCAAGGTGATATGACAATTTGGGAAGGTGTTTCCAAAGATGAGGACACAAAGCAAATCAAACATTAAGAATAAAAATATAGTATCGAGGCTATTGAGGAGCCGACAAATATTTTGCTCTAAGCCTCTTTTGAGAGATAGTAAACGGAAAGACCGTATTTGCATGGTACGCATAATGCTAAAATGGTTCTTCAAGAGCATTCATTTTGGTCAATTAGTTAGGCTCCATAGGCTTGAGGTTGGATATCAACCATGGAGATTGGGTACTCTTCAATTAATGAGATTAATTAAATTGAGTCATTTAGTTTAAAGGAGTTTAAACTAAAGTGAATATTTGATATTCCAAAAGTCACAATGAGTAGTGAGCCCATGTCTAATGAATTGTAGAACCTAATAGGTCACACATAATAGCCAACGACATGGTCTATTGAAGGAAGCAAAATTTTCAAAAAGTTAGAAAATTCATGACTAATTTTTGGATGAGGCAAAATTATAGTCATTTTAGCTTTGATCAATTTAATTGTTAAATTGGTCAAATTAATTTAAGAGTTAAATTAAGATAAATTAATTAAAGGTTAATTAATTGATGTTACATGACTATCAATTGATCAAAATTAATTTAAAGGTTGAGTTATATTTGACTAGCTTAAAATGTTAAGCGCTTTAACTTAAGAGTTGAGTCAAATAATTACTAATTAAATTAAAGTGTTTAATTTAATTAAGTTGGAAAGATAATTTTTTGGAGAATTATTAAATGAAGAATTCATTTAATAAGAATTAGAATTTAATTGTAAGATATTTTATTAGATGAAATTTGTACTTCAATTAAATTCTCTAATCACAAAGTTAGTGGCTACCTAAGCAAGGGACACTTGGCATCACCTCTTTGTGGGAGGTGTGTGACCACTCCCATATGTAGATATGGTAGAGTAGCTGGTCATATGGTTGTGAGGTGAGCACATTTTCTCCCTCCTTCTTCCACCTCAATATTCCCAGCCTTCTTCCCCTCATTCTCTGCAAATTTTCTAGCCTTTCTATAGAGAATGGACCAAATATTTGGTGTGTGGACTTTTACACTAGAGGCAATCTATTTTGGTTGCTTTTGCTCTTGACTATAGCAGTTTCTGGCCGCTAGTTTTTGGTTCTTTTGGGAGTACCTATGGTGTTCTGATTGGCCTAGAATTTGAATTAAAGAATCATCAAAGGGTTGAGGAGTTTTGGTAAAAATTTCAACCAAAATGGAGGAGTCCATCTTGGGAAAAATTGGTGGTGGTTTTGCTATGCTTGGTGAAAAGCTTGTTTGACGGTTGAAGAGAGTTTTCTTGCTCTTTGAATTTTTAGCTTTCACCCAGGTATTTTTCTCTTATAAATCTGAATTCTATGCATGTACAGATCCTTGTGGTGTTGTGTAGGCTAGTTTATTCTATTGTTTTTGAAAATATTTAGATCCTAGTGCCATACAAACCTTCACTTTCCACATTTGTTCGAGTTTCCTAATGCTCTTTGAGACTTCAATTTTTTAGAAACAGATCACCAACATTGAAACATCTTGACCCAACACCTTTTTCATTATGTTTGGCCATGATTGACCTGTACCTTTACTTTTTTGTGAAGGCTTGTTGATGGAGCTCATCGATTGTTTCAAGATTGAATTATGTTTTTGCTTTATTCTTGATTATGTTATAATGGATTACTCAAGCTGTGTGTCAGATTAACTATGCTGGGGCAACTACTTCAGAGCCATAGATAAGGCTATATAGACTAGGCTATATGGGCTCTATCCCATGGCCATTCTTAGGTTTGTTTTGTAAGCCCAAAAAATGCTCGGGAAGTCATCTACCCAGTTACCTTTAGAATCTTCCAATTGAGTTTTGATATGATCCAGGATTGTTCTATTGGTGGCCTCCATTTAACCATTTGCTTGTGGATTTTCCACTTAAGTAAAATGCTATCTAATTTTGAGGCTTTCGCACTAATCTCTCATCCTTTTGCTTTCGAATTGGGTGTTATTGTCATGTATGAGCACTTTAAGCATACTAAAATGATAGATGACATTTTTTCATAAAAAACTCTTTATCTTAGCATCAGTTATCTTAGGTACAACTTTCCCCACCCACTTAGTGAAATATTCCATTGCTACTACTATGTGCTTTCTTTGGCCTGTGGCTTTTAGGAAAGATCCCATAATATTGACTCCCCACTAGTCAAAAGGCCAAGTAATCTATATCAAAATAAGGGTTGCAACTGGCTAATAGGAGATGTTGGCATATACTTATTAGGGAAGGCACTTGTATGCAAAGTTTACCACGTCTTTGAGTAGGATTGACCAAAAATAGCCTTGCTTGATGACTTTGTAGGCCAATGTGTATCTCCTTGAATGGTTTCCACAAGTACTAGCATGGATCTCCTGTTGGACCTTTTGTTCTTGTTTTGATGTTTGACATTTTAATGGGGGGCCAGGGATGGACCTTTTATACAATTGATCAAACTTGTCAAGAGTAAATATTGCTACTCGTCTCTTTAACCTCTAGGCCTCTACTTTATCTTGTAGTAATTTTTCTTATCTAAGGTAGAATTTTATCTCGTTGATCTAACTAGGGATTGTCTCTCTAATGGTCAAGATCTAACTTTGGTAGAGGTCACTTATGGTAGGCTTTTCTGAGACCAAAAAGGTTATTATCTTTTCCTTTGTGCCTTTTGTTGAGCTGGTAAATTTGGAAAGTACATCTATTTTTTTATTTTCTAACCTATGTACCTAGCTGAGTATAAATATTTTGAATTATTCTTCCAGTTATTTGACCTCAGCTAGGTATATGTTAATAGTTGTTTCTCTTGCTTCAAAATTTCCTCCAAATTACTCCATAACTAGTTGTGAGTTCATAATAACTGCTAAACACTCGACCCCCTATCAAAGGCCAACCTTATACTTGCGATAATGCTTCATACTCAGCTTCATTATTTACGACTGGATAGTTGATTTTGATTGTAAAATCATATTCCTTAGCTCAAGAGAACACAAGAAAATTCCTACTCCTCTCAGTGTTTGTGGCTGATCCATCAATGTGCAAAAACCAGACCCATTATTTTTGCTTAACTACTATGTAAAGGACAATATGCTTTGCCATGAAGTTAGCTAATACCTATATTTTTATAGCTATATAGGACTGAAATTTGATATCAAAATCTCTCAACTTAATTGCTTATTTGGTCAATCTACCTATCAAGTTAGAGAACACTTATTTCAATGAGAGAATAATGATAGCATGTGACAAGAAATAAGGTCTTAGCTTTCGTGCTATTGTGATCAAGCAAAAGAAAATTTTTCTATCTTTAAATAGTTGTGCTAAGGCCCTTGTAAGACTTTGCTGACATGGTATATTGGCCTAAGCAAACCCTATTGAATGGATACCAAAACTGAATTAACAACTGCCATAGATATCACTAAGTATGAGTTCAATGCTTCTCTAATCATAGGTTTTATGAGCAATGGCGGTATGGTCAAATACTATTTGAGCTCGACTAGAGCTTGGTCATATTCTTCTGTCTATTAAAATTTTCTCGCATTCCTGAGAATCTTCAAGAATGGTAGACTTGTATTTGCTAACCGAGCAATGAATCAGTCTAGAGCAATAATTATTTTAACCAACCTTTAAACGCCTCTTACTATCTTTGGAGGTGGAATATCTTAAATTACTTGTATCTTTTGTGGATTAGTTTTGATGCTTCTTTAGCTAACCATGTAACCTAAGAACTTCCCACCTCTCACTCCACATATGCATTTGTTATGATTAAGCTTCATCTTGGATGCCCTTAGAATTGAAAATGTGTGGTTGAGGTTAGATAAATGGTCTAATTCATTTTCTGTTTTAACAGTCATATTATCCACATAGACTTTTATGGATCGATCAATTTCATTATTGAACATGAAGCTAACCAGCCTTTGGTAAGTTGCTTCAGCATTTTTCAACCTAAATGGCATGATGAAAAAATAATATACACCATTTGGGACCATAAAAATAGTTTTGTTGTTATCTTTAGGGGCCATGAAAATTTGGTAGGAACCTTAAAAAGCGTCTATCATACTTAATAGGTCACAACCTATTGTTGAGTTAACTAATATATCTATTCAAGGCAGTATGTAAGGGTCTTTAGGGCAACCTTTATTAAGATCCATAAAATCATTACACATTCTCTATTTTTTCTCATTTTTAGGGACAAAGACTACATCACACAACCAACTAAGATATTGTATTTCTAGTATGTAGCCTACCTCTAAAAGCTTGTTGACCTCTTCCTTAATGATCTGGCACCTCTCGGCGTTGAACTTCTTAGTTTTTTGTTTGACTGGCTTGAACGATGGGTCTATGTTAAGATGGTGGACAATGACCTGGGGGTTGATTCCTTAGAGGTTGGTTGCTTTTCATGTGAAAACATCAATATTATTTCTAAGAAAATTAACCAACATGCATTCCATATTGTGTCCCAAGCTAATTCTTGTCATTTTGGTCTTGTTTGATTCCTAAGTTTAAGTTTTATTATTCTAAATTCTTTATATGGCTCACTTTGGTATCTTTTCTTTTTCTCTTTTTGCTCATCTGTCCCTTCTCAAGTTCCATTACTGTGATGTCCCTTGAGGGTTTTAGTTTTGGTTAGGTTTTTTGTTTATTCGCCTTGACTGAAATGGTGTAACAACACCATGCTTCTTTCAAATTGCACAACAACTCTCTTGTACCAACTGCTGTCAAGAATTTAACCTTTATGTGATATGTCAATACTATGGCTCTGAAATTATCAAGTGCTGATCTGCCAATTATGGCATTGTAGGCAAAGGATGCGTCAATGACTAAGTAATTGATCATGAGGGTGTGTCTTTTTAGTGCTTCTCCAAAAGATGTAGACAAGTCGATAGACCAAACTAGCATAATTTTTGACCCACCAAACCCAACAAGTGAGGTATGGACTAGCTCAAACTTCAACTTTTCCAGCTTCATTCTTTCTAATGTCAACAAGAAAATTATGTTAGCAGAGCTGCCATTGTTGACCAGAATCTTTCTCACTTCAAAATTTGTTATTTCAACAGTTACTACCAGATGGCAATCCAATTTTCTCACCCCTTGACCCTCCAAGTAAAAGAGATCGGAATCTAAAAACGAAATAGGGTCTACACTAGTGGAAAGCTGATAAATTATCTTGGTTGGCATTAATTTAGTTGATTCGAGCTACCTCTATGGTTACCTCTTTATTGATTTAGAGTTCCCCCTAGTTGGTCCTTATGCAATAGTGTCAATGACACCTCTCAAGGGAAGGGGCATTCTTCTTCAATTTTTTACTTTCCCTTATCTTCTCTTTTTATGTTAACCAATCGTTCTCTATAGGGAGTTTGGTCGGGTTGAGCCATTGCTTGCCTAGATTTCTTATTTACATACTTTTTCAAGTGACCTTGTTATATGAGTTGTTCAATCTCATCTTAAAAGTTAAAATAATCCTCTGTGTCGTGCCTTTTTTGCTTGTAAAAATGGTAATACTTGGTTTTTCATGGCTTGTGTCTCATCGAGTTTCCTTAGTCTTTTGAGAAGATTGTCATTTTGGATTGTAAACAAGACCTCTTTTTTGAGAGTGCTCAACTGGGCATAATTGTGGAACCTGTTGATTGGCGATTAGTGATCGTCTTTTTTATGCCTATTGTCCTTTTCTTTTCCTTTCTTTTTATTAGTCTCCTTACCTCTATACTTTATTTTATTCATATTCTTTTGAGTCATATACCTTTCTACAAGGTCAAGATGCTTCTCCATTGTTCACGGTCACTCTTTGACTAAAGTATTAGTACATTATTTATGTCTTGGTCCCAAGAATAGTATGTCGATCAAAAATTTGATTATGGTGTTATCAATTTTTAACACCTTAATGTTGAACCTAGAGAGGAAATGTCAAAGAGATTCTTCTTTATTCTACTTAACTGTGTAGAGGTAAGCATGGAGTAGTTTTGCCTTCCTTCTGCTTGCAAATTGATGGAGAAATTTATCATAGAGCTAGTCACAGGAAAAGATAAATGTAAGTTCAAGTTTTACAAACCATTCAAGCACCACTCCCTAGAAAATATACCAGTATTTTGGCATAGATATGATCATTGTGGCCATATAGCTGCTTCATGTGCTCGAACTAAAGCATGTGCTCATTTAGGGTCAGTTAACCCATCATACCTAGGTAATTTAGTTGGGATTTTTGTGATGATAGTGATGTACTCATCAATTATTTCTTAGATGAATAGGGATTTCTTTTCTCGTTGAAGTTTGGGGGCTTTATCAAGTTGAATTTTTTCAATATTTCTTCTTTAGATCTCTTCCAACCATCTATTCAACTGTTGGACCTAGTGTGACACTTTTTCCCATTTATCTTGATTTGCTCTAGATAAGTCTCTACTCGGTTAAGGTCTCTATCATTACCCTCTCACATTGCTAGGCTTGATTGGGCCGAGCGAAGTGTTCTATTGAATTCGTTACCTTTTCTCGAGGTTGATAACTGGCCTCATCACTTAAAAAATGACCAATGCTCAAATCTCATCTGCCGAGGTTGTGATAAGTTTCATTTCATAATTTATCCTCCCATGGTGGTCTTTTTTCTTGGTGTGAGAAGTGTGGTGTGACACTAGCTACAGCCATTAGCTGATTATTGTACCTTTGGAAGGAAGTAGATAACTATGCATAGAGCTAAGCGATTATTAGGTCACTAATCATTTGTATGAGTTGAGGGATGGTCAAAGTGACCACTTATTCTGGTTGAGAGCTTAAGCCCTCAACTTGATAGTCTGGTTGAGGTTGTGGAGGTGGTGGAAGTAGGGAAAGTGACCTACGATCACTCTACCTTTCGAAAGTGTTTCACCTAGTGTTCGCTATTTTTTGATCGTAGATTCCACATCGCACAGACAATGCCAAATGATGGTGTTGAATTTTAGTAAGATAAGCTTCTTAGTCTTGATTAGGAGTTTTATGTCGACTAGAAAGATGAGAAAATAGGTAATGTGGGTCGAATCTTGCAATGAATGAACAAATGTTAGGCTAGTCAAGAGGGTCTTCGGCTAAAACCTTCTAATGCTTAAGTCAGTTTCCAACTTGAAGATAATTTAGTAGAGTAACAACTTAAGAAATGTTAAAAAGAATACCTTAGTATTTGAGAAAGAAGGAATTTATAGTGTTCAGCGAGGAATAAAAAAGATAAGTTTCACCCTGATATAAGTTTAGCTTTGTCTTCCTTAAGTAGGGGCAATCTAAGTGTGTTCAACTTAGAGTAAAGCCTTGCTTGCGGAGCTTGCTTGTGATCAGCCTGCAGGAAAGAGAGCCCTTGCCATCATTAATGCAAAGGTAATGTGCTGTCAAAACCATTTAATGCAAACAAGAGGGTGGTTTATACGCATTTAAAGCGAATGTAATGAGTGGCAAACTCCATCATTAATGCATCTACAGTGAAGTAGTTATGTTACCCATAGCGAGTTTTCGACCTCTTGAGGTCAGGGTAATTTGACCTCCTTATGACTAAACGTTACTAGAAAACCCAGAAACAACAAAGAGGGCTAATTTATCTAGGCCTAAAGCTTATCTCATTTGGGCTTGACACTGGGCCTGTGTTTTTATTGGACTTATGGGATTAACTATATAATGAGTCTTCTTATATAAGGTGTCTAAACATAACTTAATCCTCTTCTTAAGATGCAGTCAGTCTAAATCTTAGGAAATTTTAAGGAATCTCCCAATGGGATTGCAAGCCGGGAGTCACTTTTATTATCTAGTTCTAATTTAGAAGGGGTGTTCTTCTGATGAGGAGTATAAGGGTGTTCCTATTGGGGATAGTAAATTCTCAAAAGTAGTAGATATGAGGTGTTTATGCAATCTAGAAGAGTTTTATATTATGAAATGTAGGTGGTTTGGGATCCTAACAAATTTAAGTTTGTTTTTCTCTTTTATCAGGGCAACACAATGTCGCTTTCTAGAAGCTGTTACTACACAATTTTCAGTAGTTATTTCACTTATGAATTTTTCCTTCCTCCTGACCTTCTTTTGCTGGATATAATGTAAAACTATGGTGTGTGTGTTTACGCCAGTTTATTCGTGGTTTGTTTGAATTCTTTTGTGGGGTTTAGATAGTATTTAAAGTAAGTTGGGCTTATCAATAACTTTAGATAGCTTTTTTACATCTTATCTAGGGTGCATAAAATGCTGAATGAATCTTTTTTTTTTGTTCATTCCCCAAGCCAAACAACAAGTGTTTTTGTGAACCTTCGTTCAAAGATCCTCACAAGAATAAATTTTTATTTATTAGAGACGAAGGTTAGGTCATTCTCTGCAAGTGGAGAAGTTCTCCATCTTTGATTTGACCAATTCAAATTTATTGTGATCTTCATGCAAATTTTGCAGAAATGAGGTTGTTTGATTCTCTTTTCGATGTTACTTACATGTGTTTAGCTAATACTTAGCATTTTTCATTTTTTGATTTGTGGCTCTTACTTATTCTTGTAGACGTATTTTCATATGTTACCATGCATTTTTGCATATTGGCTTGGTTTTTCTTCCCTTTATCAGCAAGAAAAAAGATCAACTTTGCTAGGAATCATGTGAAGAAGGAGGGGGCACCTGAGAAATGTACCATAGAGTAGCATTACAAGGAAATATTGCCAAATGGGCATTGCCCTAGACCCAAGTCAGTAGTTAAGTGAGGCATACACTCTACCAACTCCAGCAGCATGTGCTTTAACTATAGGTGTTGGGGTTTAGGCATTACCTTCCAATCCTATTGGGAAGCGTGTTTGTGGTTCTACTACTTGCTTATAGTGTGGCACCACACTTAGGGTAATCCTTAAGCTGGAGTGCCACCAGTTCAGACTTAAATCATAACATAAAAGATAACTGAGAAACCCAATATTCAACAAGTCTCAAAAGGGTAGTAGCGTACTTCTAAAGTCAAAGAACTCACAAGAAGTATAACATATATATTCTAAAAGTCTCCCAATTAACAGTCAAATATATCTTTCGTCTCAAGTCTTAAAGCTATGATTAAGTGAAGTCTATATATACATACAAAACACTTAATCTATCATAAAACTCTTTTCAGTCAAGCCATAAGCCCTCAATCTTCACTTAGGCTTGTTTGAGAAGAGAATAAAGATAGCAAAAGGGTAAGTTCTAAAGATTTATTGAGGGGAGTATAACAAACTGTGAAAGGAAAAATGTCAAAGACAGAGTAATTCAATAGAATTATCAACAAGTAAGATATCATAGTTAGAAATAGAATATACTAGAACATAAATAATATCAAATTCAGCAAATGGAACCTCTCCGTCCTAATTGCTACCCAAATAGAGTATAAACAGAATTAAACAAAAACCCAAAGCATAATATGCATAACAAATTCTCCTCATTCCTTCATTGTGGCTTTGTTTCAAGCACTTGACCTTTTAATTTACTAACATTTGGCCTTTTAATTATCCCTATAGGAAAATATAAGTGATAAACAAATGCCTGCAAGACTATACTAACAATATATAGAATGATTTCAATTAGGAATGCAAACACACGATTTAGTTAGCAAGACTAGAATTAACGCAATAATAGGAAAGCCAGCAAGGTTGTAGGGTATATGGGTCAATAATAGATGGGATAATAAAATTTTTGGACACTAAAATAAGTACAATCAACTTAAAACATATAAAAACAAGAAATTCAGACCATCGAGGATTTCAAACAAATAAAGAACATTCACTTCCCAAAAAAAAGGTAATCTTAACCTTCACAGTGTATATAGAACAACTAACAGATAACAATCAAAGAATTTAGACAATCTAGGAATTTAAATACTTAAGAAATTCGAACAATCAAGGAACATTCATTTTCTAGAAAAATTAACCCTCATCTTAACAATGACACAAATGCTATTCTGGTCTACGGTCTTACAGGGTTTGATTCCTTGTCACCTAACTAAAATAATGGACTTAATGTCAAAACACTCATTTTGACCATATAACAATAATTAAACTAATAATATCCCATTATCGATTGTTGTAGTTAATATTATACTTTAAAGTTCAGATCCAACATTATCGAGAGGTGACATGCTAAGTATGTCGTTAATAGCATAATATTTACGAGGATCATTTCATTCCAGTTAATGAATAAATTCAAATTCTTATTTTATAACTATCCTTGCAACATTACACAAAGTCGATTATAATGGTCCAACTATTATTAATATGCCAATTTGTTGCTTAGTGTTCATTTACGTAAAATTAAGGTTTTAATCATCTAATTAACTTAATTAATCAAGATTTGCATATAACATTACAAATTCGAGGCCATTAAACTTTTATATATACATATACCCATGCATGCATTTCACGTTCTTGATCCATTTCAGTCATATGTTTTCTCATATCTTACTGTTATACGGGAATTAGTAAGAAACAAAAATGATACAAGGCATTTGCAATATCTCCAACTCTAAGATTTACCAAAAATCTTAATATTGGAGCCTAATCACTACAAACCAATGCCACATGCACAACCACCATGACGAGGCAAGAAAACTATCTCAAAGTGTTGTCGTGCCGCCTCCAGAATAGTTCACACCACCATTATTAGAAGTACCTCAACACTACCAAGCAAATGCCTAACTTAATTTTAAGCTTTGTTGTGGAGATGGGCACCAATTGAAGCTTTAAAACCCTAATAGCACCACCTATGCTATTACTGTCTCTCTTTAATTCCATTGCCGTCGGCAGTCCAAGCTAGAATTCGATGACACCAAAAAACTTCTTGAGCTACACTATACTAGAACCACCCTTCAAACACTAGTTTTCACTATCCAAGTTGTCGCTCCATCACTCGCTGCCACTGCTCAGCTTCAAGCTTCAATTTCCTGACGGCCTATCTGTTAAAATAGGTTGCATGTAACACTATTGTGTTTTTAATAAGGTAAGGAAACTTTTGGTCAGTTTAGTTTTAGGTTTTTCGCCGACACTATAGAGAAGGAAAGGGTGTGCAGTAGGAAATAACAAAATAGGAGGGGGGGAATGCTTTACATTGGCCCAGTTGATAATAAAAACAGACCTCAACATTTTATCTCAAATTCCAATTGAGTCCCCTTCATATTGAGTGCCTTACATTAGCCAAGTTAACCAGAAATAATTTTATTTGACCCCTACAACTTTCAAACATTGAATAATTAAATCTTTTTCTATTTATATTTTAGCCCCCAAAACTTTCAAAATTAATAAAAATAATAATAAGAGTATAAATGATATAAATTCCACCAATTATATATTTAGGGGTGTTACGTAGAGTCTACTTGTCCTTTTCATGCCGATGCAAGCAAAGAACTATCCGCTATGGTTTGCAATGAAGTTGTGGGGTGGATTCCTTTTATGATATTGATGAGACTGCTTTTAATGTTTCTCACATAAAGGGTGTGGTGTGAGAGTGCGATCAAGAGAAATTAGAGCTATTTTCTTCTTCTTAATTAACTAAGATAGTTGCTGGAGATTTTGCCCAGGTATAAGTTGGCTTCTTTATCTTGATTATTTCTCTTCTTTGTTGCGTCACAATGTTTTCTTAATTTGGAACATTTTTGCATTCTTTTCTTTATGCAAGGGTGGAATTTGGTTGAGTGAATGTCCAGTCAAGCAGAGAGAGCTCTATCCATTGTGAAACATCTCAAGAAAGAAAATGCTGAGGTAGTTAAGTAGCGTAGCCAAAAGGTGGAGAAATTCAATTTTCTACCTAAGAATCATGAGTACTTGAAGGTGAAGTATGTTAAATAAGTGAAGAGTGGACAGAAATTTCTGAGTTTTAAAGCTATTAGGGCCTTCATTAATGCCACTCGGGAGAGAGCTGTTAATGATTTTAAAAGTGCTGATGAGTTTTTTTGAGGCAATAAAGTAGAGGCAATGGTGATGTATGAGTAGAATATTCAGAGTGTAGCCATATTTTGAGTGAGATGGGATGATACATTGAGGAGGATTTATTGATTTGGATCCCATCATTCCAGTCAACATTGTTATTAGAGAGTTTGAGAAAGGTCTCAAAATTGGGGTAAAGGTTGTAGTTGAGGAACTAGAAAAATAACTACATTGGAATGAAGACATATAATTAGGATAGCTGTAGTGAGTAGGATTCATATTTAGAAAGTTGTTTCATACTTTTCTTTTACATTGATGTTTACTTTTGGAGGCTAAGTGTTAGCTAAACACCTTTATGTTTTGCTTGTTTGATTTTAATAAAACTTTTTTTTTTCTTTATTCACTACACTTTTATGTGAATGCATAGTTAATTGTGTGACTTATTTACTATGTATACTTGCACTTCAAGAGTTGAGTAATGAAAGACATGAAGATGTCAGCACAAGTGTTAGAAAAAGAATGCATCATGAGTGCTTGTGCAAGGTGTCGGATTCGAGCATCAGCATGAGGCACCAAGCTTGGGTGATTGTGGAATGAGGGCACTATGTTGAGGTACTTGCTAGGAGCCCATGATTGAGGCGCCCAGGCTCTTGGCATGGACACCCTCTTATTGAGGCTTTTGGGTGCTCGACTAAGGCATCTCTCATTAAGGCATTCTTGCTCATGTTTGCATGATTTTTATTGAATTCACTGATGGCACAGTGCATTTGATGGTCATTTAAGGACTTAGAGAATTTTAATTGATAAAGTACTGTGAGTACTTTAGTGTGCTTATGAAGGTGAAGTGGCTATGACATAGCAAGTGATGAAGCTTTCTTATGGAGGTGTGGAATTTCCCCTTGTGTTGGCGTTGATATGCCTTTTGTAAAGTGTGGTCCTCTAAGGAATGAAGGTTAATCCTGTCTAGAATTTGAATGTAGTCTAGGTGTCAAGATGAGAAAATATGTATGCATTTTTTAGAGGCTTTACTGATAGTGCACGATGACGTGCAGAGTTAGCAGATTTAAAGATTTTTCTTCAAATGTTTATTTAGTAGTATCTAGTTGAACCACATCAAGGCACAATTGATGAATGTAGTGTGGAACAACTTACATCATACACCTTCACTTAAGTTGTTAAGCTTTATCCTTGCCAAAAAATTGCTAAGTATTCTTGAGAATTTGTGTACTCTGGTAGTTGGGCCATCTTCACTCCTAGAAGGAGTGCCTCTGCTAGGATGTTTAGAAATAAAGGGCTACACCAAGAGAGAGTGACAACTAATGGGTGGCATTGGCTCTATATCTTTTCGAATTTTTATAGGCAAGACTTATTCTTCAGGGAAAGGAGCTTGCTATGTAGGTGCCTCCTCAGCTACCGATTATGCGTTAAGAGCAGTGTTTAGCCATGTGGTAATTCTACTGGTGACTCTCCACATTCTCTAATGCTAAGCTCACATAATTACTAGATTTGTGAGCTCTTGATCTTGTCTACATTCTCAATGTCCTTTCTTATTCTTTTGAGATTCCCACATATGACGCTAAAATGATGTAGCTCGAAAGTGGATGAAGGTCCTTTAGGGAAAGTAGTAGATTGTTGGTTCATCTTCACAATAATGTGTACTGAGAGATCCACTCTTCTCGAGAGTTCTTCCACTTTGGCAAATTTTACAAATGATTTCTTGTCCATGTTTTCTTTCAGGGAATTGCTATTTATAGATGTTAGTCTCAATGGACTCGAGTCTATTCAGGTTTTCTGCCCTGTTTATGGCTTGGCTTGTCTTTTGGGCTCTCTCGATCATTTACTTAATTAAGTAATTGTAGAGTTGATTCATTATTTTTTAGTCAAATTATCAAAATGTCCTTAAATTCTATTTTAGTCACATCGATACTATTAATAAAGCATGGGATCCTTAAACTTATATATTTTATTTAGTGGGACTAGGAATAATTGATGAAATATGAAATGAAACTAATAATGAAATTGAATAATTCAAAAAAATTATGTATAGTTTGCACAAAAGTTTTTTTTCCTTTTATTTAAATTAAAAATTAAATAAATACTTGAAATTATTAAAATAAATTATAGTATTGCATAGAAGAACAAATAGATGGTTTTATTTATTTTATAGTATAAATGTTTAGCAAACTCAATACGCCAAAATTGCTAAGTTTGACTGCAAATAAACAAAACAAATTTTATTAAACTAGGAGGACGGATAAAGTGTAGTTTAGTTGAATTATACATTCAATTTTATTTGCAAAAATTATTCCCAAACCACCATTTCCTGCTATAAAAGAAGTTCAATTCAATCGGTACAGATGTAGATGGCTTTAATTTTCTAGTATTTGATTTTGATTCAATCTCTCTCTCTCTCTCTCTCTTTCTCTCTCTCTCTCTCTCTCTCTCTCTCTCTCTCTCTCTCTCTCTATATATATATATATATATATATTTATTTATTTATTTGGGTGAATAATTGCACTAATTACTACATTAATTTGCAGTAGGAGGGACAGAAGGAGAGTGGGAAGAGGGACGCGGGTGGTTACTCGTTACAATGTTGAACTTGGAATGGGAGTGAAGAAGGCCGTTGAATACGCGGACTTTGATTGAGGGCGGGCCACATTTGGCACATGACATGTGCCTCCTCTCCTCTGCCAATCTGCTGCACATAACCTGTACCTCTCTCTCTCACTATAATTAATTAGTTCATATCTGTCTGATATTATTCCTTCATTATCACCCGGATTTCATTGACTCGTCCAAACCACTCACTTCATTACTCACTGCCAAATCCCCAACAAACTGCATGCAAATATTAATTGTTTTGCCAATCAATTATGGCAATCTGTTAGCCTCCAGTCACACCTATTAATGATCATTCAATGTTTGTTCTGGGTATTCTAACTACGATTATTTTTTTTTTTTTGAAAAAAAACAAATAATAGTAAGAATGCGCATTGGTAAACTAATTAATTTGGCCAATCAATAAATTTACGAAAATATATATATATATATATATATTGTATAAGAACTCACTTTAGGTTGACGAGGCGCTCGCCCGTTTGGCAAAATTTACAACTTAAGACTATCAGACTCCATTTTGAGCCATACTAAATTTAATTAATGCAAGAAAGAATCACATGAAACTGTAATAGTGGGTGGGACACGCAAACTCAACCCAAAATTGTTGCCAAACGAATCAGGTTCACGTTCGGATTGATTCCTCTCTAAATTTATTTAAATTGAGTTTTTAACCTGCAGACCCATGTTTAAGGGCATTTTTATGTGTACTAACTCTATTAATTTCACCTACCTTTTTTGTGTAGGGTCGAAGACAGCCGGGCCCATTTTGGATCATTTTTTTCATTTTATGTTTTATTTCTTATTTTGATATATTGTATATATATAAAGTGTATTTTATTTTTAATTAATTATTTTTAAAAAAAATATTTAATGCACGTACTACATATTTATATAATAAAATAAAAAATAAAATATATAATAAAATAGAAGATTTAAATTGGACCGGACCACTCTCTTAGTCGACACTTGACAGGCCATGGACTTGAAAACTAATACATAAATAATTTAATTTCCCAAAAGGATTGGGACATGCCAATTTGGGTAGCTATTCAGGCAAGGCGAAATACATCCCATCCAGCCAGCCAGCAAGAACGTCGGGTGAATGAGCTATGAAGAAAAGAAAAAGCAACTATGAACTGACAACAGGGTCTAATTTCTCAAAGGAAGGACATATACGCACCTGACCTGACTCAAAAGTGATAATTAATCAAGTACATATGGGCTGGCATGCATGCAGCATGTAGATTTATTAAATGCATGTCAACTCAAACCAAAATCAAATGTTCGATCATGTGTTTGGGTTGGGTGCATTATCAGTAAAGCCAACTACGTAAATAAAGTCCTCTCTCATATATCACTCGCATGTCATTTCAATTCAACATTTCTGGCATTCCATTATTAATTTGTTATGTATATATATATATAGCCTAGTGAGGCTGAGCTGTCTTTCATGCATAACTGCATGATGCTGCTATTCTCCCGATCTCAGTCTACTTTGTTTCTTTATTTTATTTTTTTAATTTATTATATTTATATTAAATGTATTTAATTTTTAATTAATTATTTTTATAAAAAAATATCTAACACGTACTATATATTTATGAAATGAAATACAAAATAAAATAAAAAATTTAAACTAGTCCCATTTGATCAAGTCCAACCTGCACCAAGCTGACGATCAACCAATCAATTCACTTAATTTTATCCCTAAAAACTCACTCTACCTTACACATGCCAGTAGCATTTACTGAAAAACAAGTTAATGTCACAAAATATGACGTTAGTATATTTGTCACAACTTAAAAGGTCGACCATCGATTTAAAATTGGGTGAGTGTTTGCTGAGTCTATAGTTGAAATCGTCTTCGGGTTTGAAGGTCGTGAGATAGGGACTATAGGAAAAGAGATGAGTTATGATCTTTCTTGAATGGCTAGATGCATTAAATACTATAAGAAAAATTGCATTTAGTAGCATTGAAAAGTGTCATTTAAATAGTATTATAATGACAATTTTATTGATATGAGATAGTCCAACAGGCCTGATCCAACAAACTATTGACCCCAAAGAGAGCTCCTAGGCCCACTTAACATGCATAGCCCAATGACGCTTCTGGACACAGCTAGGCCGAGTCACTTGGCCATAACTGTTCGATCGAGCGAATTGTTCTCGACCACACACAACGGGAGGCTTCAAACCACTATGTCCATTCAATCATCCCTCGAATCGACCACCTTGTCTAGTTGACAATTGTCGACTAGAGTGCTCCTCCAACGCGGACTCATATTTTTGCCGCATTCAATGCTTTGACAAGTAGTATGCCTTCACATTAATGGCGCATGCTGCCCCAATACAGTCTCTACCACCAACTCTAGCAGGGAGGCGCACCCCAGAGTATTATTCATCCTAGGAAGCAAGAGATGATGCCACCTGAAATAATACCGTGATTGAAAATGACTAATAATCCCAGACAAGGGCTAAAGCCCTCTACACCTGATAGAGACATTTTAGACATTTCACCCACCAAGAAAAGGCTATAAATACCTTATTGTCAACCACCCTTCAAGTAATGCCATATACACTATACGCTCTTACTCTTTTTCTTGATTACCTCATTTCGATCAGAACTAACTTAAGTGTCAGAGCGCCTTAATCGGGGATATTTTGGCTAGTTTAACATTTATTGTTAATTGCAGATCTCAACCTAAAAAGAATATCACTGTTGGATCATTCGACCTCTATGGTCGAATCAGCCCAAACACTATAGTATTCACTAAATACGAATTTCAACCTCATCATTTATATTTAGTGGCATTCGTTAAAAATGTCATTTGTAGAGCTGTAGTTAAACATATAGATGTCATTAATTTAATTTTATTATGATATTAATAAAATGCAACAAAAAATGTATTATATGACCCGTTAAAATATCACAAAAAATTACATTGCATAACATGTCAAAGTACCATTAGAGATACTTCTAAATGGCATGTTAATATGCTACTAAAAATGCATGCGATGACATGTTAAAACGCTACCAAATCTCATTTAAATGACAAGATAATATGTCACAAAAAGTATAGCAAATAATATGTTAAAATATCGAAAAAAAATAAACGACAAGCTAACATGCCATAAAAAATGCATTTAGCGATGTTAAAATATCACAAAAGATTCCTTTAGATGATATACTAATATGTCATAAAAATTAATTGATTAACATACTAAAATTAGATGACAAAAAAGATTTTATTGAGTGACATCTTTATCTACCTACAACAATCTATATATGAGACTCCAATAGCTCTATATATGACTCAAACCTGCAATATTTTATTTGAAAATATATGAGTTGTCGTCAACCTACCCACCAAATGTTCATTATAAATATTCAAAAGTATTATTATATTTTTACACTTTGAAAGCATATTTTCTCAATTATTTAAAAACATATTCAAAATTATTATATTAAATAATATATTTGAAAAAGTGTGAGATATTAAATTTAGACATACAAAATATTCAAAAAAAAAAATGTATAGTAGAGGAGAAAAATGGACAAAAATTTAAATATTTGATAATTATTAAAAAATATGATTAATTTAGTTGATACATTAAAATTATGGTCAATTACAACTACCTCCCCTGAGGTTTGACATAATTACAAAAAAAAAAAAACTATTTGAAGAATTACAAATACCCCCTAAACTTTGCGGCCTAAATGTAATGTAGACAGAAATTGTGAAATTAACAAAATGTCCAGACCCTAAAAATAAAAAGAAAAAAAAAGAAAAAAAGAAAAAATTGGTAGAAATGTCAAAGACAGAAATACCCTTGGACCTATTTGTAATATTTTTGAATTTATGAGGGTGTATTTGATAAAATTTTATCACCTTCAATTTTTGCTAGACCGTTGCTGCTGCTTGTCGAACCGCAACATGCACCCCCACCAGAATTGAGTTCTGCCATTGCCAAAAGGTATTTCTTGTTGCACTCTATCAAACCCCCAAATCAATTTCAGTTTTCCCCTTCACTTTGTCAACCAATTTCAAAAAGAATCACCCAACACTGTTGCATGCCTTCACCTTTAATCCTCCCTCTCCATCGGTCAAATCACAAAATTGAAGCCACCATTACACTCCTCTTGTCAAGCTCATTACAACCCATTCCTTGCTTAGGAGTTTCCATTGTCAGGACTAATCAATCCGTCACCACCACCGTGAGGCTTCATTTGAAGCTTAATTTTCGACGATTCACCTATTATTTCTAGGCCAATTTGGTATCGATGCAGTCCTTGTGATGAGGAAAATAGAATGGTTAGTTTGGTTGCTAGTTTTTCCAGCATTGGAGAGGTGTTGGTCGGAGAGGATGGTGACGGTAAGCATGGAAGAATTTGACACAATGGGAGGGCTCTTGTGTATATATTTTTCAACTTTGTAAAATTATAATTTCCACCCCAAAACTTCCTCTCGGATCCTTCATCTCTCTAAGTACCTCACATTGACCCCAAAATTCTTTTCCCCAATTTCAATTAAGTCCTCAAACTTGTTAGTGCACTATATTGACCCGATTGACCAAAATTAATCCAAAATTGACCTCCAAGACTTTCAAAATTCTTATAATTAAGTCATTTCTTATTCGTGTTTTGAGCCCCAAAATTTTCGTCAAATAAATATTTTAATTTTTAAATCTTACTTTCTAAATTGCCAAATCTAGAGGTGTTACATGTCATTATTATTTTTTAATTTTAAAATTATTAAAAATATATTATCATGATAGACTTAATTTATTTTAGTTTTTTCACTTAATTTACTTTGTAATTGAATTGAATTTAATTTAATTAAAATGTACACTACATATTACTATTTTAATATTATTAGATTATTTTAATAGTATAAATTTATATTTAACATAATCTAATAAGTTATATTTTAATTATATAAATTTAATTAAATTATTTTACATATGCTTATTATTTTTAATATTATTGAATATATCCTCTCAATTATTAAAATCTTATGTTCCAACATGAGAGATTTGATTTATATTTTTAATTTTTCTCACTATTAAATTCAATTGAATATAATTAAATTATCTTAAATACATTTATATTTTAAATTCACCTTGGATTCTTTTTTGTTTTGTTACATTTAGGACCTTAGACAAAAAAACAAAACAAAACAAAACAAATACACCCTTAACAAATTAAAAAATCATACAATACCACCCCCTGAGGGTATTTTTATCCACTTAAAAAAATCAAATCGAGTAAAAAATACCATCAGTTAGTCTAAGGGCATTTTTGAAATTTTACCCAAAATTTTTAATGGCCGTACAGTAAAACTCTAATAGCAACTAACGGTTGGGCTAAAATGTTGGAAGCGATTAAGTTTAGGGGGTATTTATAATTTTCAAAACAACGAGGGTCTTTTTGTAACTACGCCAAACCTCATGTGAGGTAGATGTAATTGATCCTTAAAATTACATTAAGTAGTTAATTTAATCAATGCATTAAGATAAGATATAAATTTATAAATTTTATAGTTATTAATAATGATATATATATTTTATATATTGTTATGTGATATTTATTTCATGTCACACCATAACTAAAATATGATTGATATTTTTTTTAGTTAAATGCTCTTAACATATAATTATGTTAGTAATTTCAACAAAATTACATTTTTATAATATTTTTAATCAATTGTCACGAAGAATTATATTAATTTTTTATTACTATCATTATATTAGTTAATGAGTCATTATATTATAAAACAACGTTAAATGTGACGCGCACTAAATAATTTGCAGTATCTTTTACAAATAACACCATAAATAAATATAAGTAGTATTTAAAAAAAAATGGAGGCACTACTTAAATACCTTGCAAATATATTTATATTGGCATTTTCTTTTGTCATTTATGCCACTAAATATTATATTACAGTGACATTTTTCAAGAATTATCACCATATTACCCTTATGTATCATTATACTATTGAATGTCACTAAGCTAGTGCCACTAAATATTTTGTAGTATTTTTTCTAAGTGACACCAAAAATAAATATGAGTGATATTTTTTAAGAAAAATTAGTGGCACTAGTTTAATGCTTTCAAATTATATTTTTGTTGGCATTTTTAATCAAATGAAACTATTTTATATATCATCTAATAATCAAATGCCACCTAAATATTTTACTTCAGTGACAATTATTTTTACTATTACTATATTACTTTTGTGTATCATTACACTATAAATGTTACTAAGTTAGTGCTAAAAATGTCACTATAACTATATATTAGTAGCATTTTCCTAAAAAAAAATAGTGACACTCATTAAATATCTTTGAAATACATTTATTTTGGCATTTTCAATCAAATGTCACTATTTTATTTATCATTTAATAATTAAATGCTACTAAATATTAAATTATAGTGGTAATACTCTTTTGTGTCATTATATTATAAAATATCACCAAGTTGGTGCCACTAAATGCCAATTTTCTTGTAGTGAAATAAGGGGGGTATTTATAGCAACAATTGAGCTGGAATCTACTATTTAGCTGAGATGGCAAAAATCTAGATGGACGCGTGGCATGATCGAATAGACAACTTTATCCTTAGTTTCCGGATATGAATCGGATGGATAGATCAACCCGCATAAGAAAATGTGGGTCCTAAGATATTTTAGAGAATTTAGTTAAACAAAGAGGTATTTTAGTCTTTTAAAAATTCCTCCTTTATCAAGAGTTTAATTAATTGGTTGAATTAAATCAATCATAATATATACATGCAATTTTATTTTGATACAAAACAATTATCTATGTAATTTTGGGGATGGAACCGTTTATTTGGGATCTCTAGACATTCTAAGATTAGGAAATAGTTCCTTAATTCCCATGGTAAAAGTATAAGAAATTGAGAGAGAGAGAGAGAGAGAGAGAGAGATGCATGTTCTAATTAAGTAACTAAAGGGTAATTACTAATTAATTCGTTGATTAGATGAGCAAATGACAAGGACCCACATTAGATTATAGTCAATCTCTTGCTTGTATGTCGAATAATTTTGATAACAAGCAATTCTTGCTTGTACATTACAAGTGTTTGCCCTCTTTGGAACTGTTTAGTTAAAATATTTCAGGTTGACATGTAAACACAACAACTGTCGGCTCCAAGCGATTTAGGGCATTATCGTGCGGCGCAGATGATGTTATATTGGTACCTCTATGGCTAAGAAAAGATACGATGCCTTTTCTTACTATATCGACATGGACATGGACATGGTCGCAGGAGTTTCACTGTTTCATCCTAACAATTAATTTTATTTTTGTGGCCAATGGCCATTAATGTATGACGGCCAACGACGATTCACATGAATGGCAACAATCTATATGTCTTGCACTCATGGAATTAATTAATCTATATGTCTTGCACTCATGGAATTAATTACCAGAGAGAGAGACACACAGAGAGAGAGACACACAGTACAAAGAATTAAATTTAGGCATTCTAAGATGAACATTACTTATTTGGAAAGGCAAACTTTGGTCACTGAATCCTCACGCTCAAATTGGTTGTGTTCTAAATTCACCTTTTTCATTTTGTGCAATTTAAAAAGTTCAAAATATGATTGTCCAATATTTGATAAAAATACTAGCTATTTTATTTCTATATCTATATCAATCATTTTCAAATATAAAATACCTATTAATTTAAAATAAGCAAAATTTACTAATTAATTTCTTTTAGTCCAAACATAATGAGATAGATTCTTAAGTTAATAATAAAATTTTCTATTTCAACATAACTTATCTGACGAGACATAAACTGATGAGGATTACAATAAAATTAAATAATACTTTATTACATATTATTTATTGATAGCACAGAAAAAAAATAATAAAATGCATAAATTAACACTGTTATATTAAAATATCAAATGCAATTCAATTTTATTTCACCAAAAACAGTTGGAAAAAAATAAAAACAAGGGATGGATCTTTAGTCATAAGATTTTTGACTTGAATTATCCATCTACTTCTAGAATGGTTAGGACTCGTTTGGTTTCATTCTCAAACCCTATTTTCACATTTTCTACTATTCTAAAAATGAAACAAATCACTTTTTACACATTTTCACCCAACATAGTTTACAATTTCATTTTCAAAACACATTCCTCAATAACTTATATATTTCTTATCCCAATAACCTATATATCTTTTTTCTCTCTCTATTCCATTATTTTTATATCTCTCCATTTTACAACCTACTAAATCCAACATAAACATTATTTTTTCAACAATTTATCCAAATACAAACTCATTTTCAACTCATTTCCACTAATTACTTTCCAACATTTTGAAAATGATGGAAATGAAATGTAATGCCCTAGCTGAGAGATGTTTGCTTGGCCGAGGTACTACACAAATCTATACCATAAGCTCTCTGGATAAGAGAAAACACATCTTTCAAAAACCAAAATATTTAATTCCCCCAAGTGACATCCATCAACATTTTAACTTGTCACCAAAGTATCTAGATCACACTTGATATTTTTAACCTATCGTTATATCCACATTAGTAACTCGTTAGATTACAATCCGTATATCCATATGTTCATTAGGCGTATCCCTTCTCGTGTCTCGTGGTTAAGTCTATTTTCATCACTCCTTCTTATTTGGGCGAAGAATAGGAGGAAATAGTATAAACAATGTAAGTCCAAATGACTTAGTAAGTTGCTAATGAATGAGCAACACAAGTACACAGTGATAATAATTTCATAAGTACTGAATCAATCAAGAACAAAGCACACTGTAACTGATAACAAATCAATAATATTTTAGTTAAAAGCTATTGTTGGTGATTCTCTTACCTTATCCCTTTACTTTTGAAAGTATGAAAATCTTTATCTCTCCATTTTCGAGTGATTGGCTCGGACAGTTGATCAAATAATAGGCACGACTAGCTGTATGCCTTATCCCATCATAAATAGCTACCTCTTGCTGGTTATGAGACCAAATTATAATTAACGGGGTATCAACTGGAGATCTATCACTATTGATCTATTCTGCTCGACTGTCTCCCAAAGCTAATACCAGGACCCACCCTAAAGGTATTTAGTAATTAGTATAGCAAAAGTATCAAACAGCATTTTACTTAATATGTCAATTCACCATGATAAATAGTAATTAGTTAATCAATGTTAGACTCATTTCTAGGTAACAATCATGGTGATAATGGAAAAGTACATCTCAAAATCCTTCTTCAATTTTCCCAACACAATCACTAATTTAAGCTAAAACGACATATATCATGATCAACTAAAAGCCATAATCAATGCAAAGGGGCAATGTGTGGTAAGGCTTAACAAACACTTTAATTCTTCAAAACTTGTGAAAACATGATATTTGGTTCAGCGATTTCAACAACTCGAGATGGACAGGGAATTCAATTAAGAATGGTTTAAGAACCACATGAAAACAAGAAGAGAAGTTCAAATGGGCTGTCAAGTAGTTTACTTTCCAAAAACTTGTGTAAACATGAATCGATTGAATCATTCAAGCCAAGAATTCAACATCTCAAGATGGATAGGGGAATTTGAATAAAAATAGCTCAAGAATCACACGGTAAGGAAGAATGGAAGCACAAACCGACTGTCAAGATTAACATAAGAATTGAAGATCAAAATAGCATAGGTGAGCAACAATCTTCAACAAAAAAAGAATCAATCATTAATGACATATTCTCTAAAATATATACATGAGATAAGAATTCATATCAGGGCATACTTAGTTTTTAAATAATGATGGCTCCAAAATTACAGGCAATAAGAACAGCTTAAATGGATTGTTAGATACAACACAAGAGCCAAAGAATAGCATAAAACAACAATTAACAATCATTGAACCTTGACACAACCAAAGTCAAGCAACAAAAAGATATAATAACGAGTATATATGTTCTTACCCCAATAAAGAAATCTAGTACAAACTCACCTAACAAATGCAGAGAAATCCCTAGTTGTATGGATGTTCAAGTCCTGACTTTCTAGTCAAATCAAGAATTGTCATAAGATAATTGGAGTTACCATCCTATTAATCCTCTAAATCTAAAGTTTAAATATAGTTGATATCTTTATCAAATTTAAGGTTATTCTGACACAGTTCTGTTAATCTCTATTTCATATCTAAATGCTTAAGACAATTAAATGTGGTAATCCTTAACTAATTAGTTGATGAATGGGTTACTAATATGATCTGCATTATTGTGGTTTTGTTAATATTGAATAAGTATTTATTTATATAACACTGAAGTTCAATTACAGGTTACCAAATGTAATTCTTGAGTAGTTATCCCTAACAAACTCCATTCATCACTTCACTTATTTTACAATACGTGATAAGGGTTCAGGTTCCTAAATTAGTTAGATACAAGTCTATTAGATCCAAGTTGGATAACCCATTTTTGTTCTAACATTCATATAGCTTAATCTTTAGATTGAGCTTAACTATATTTCATTCACAGCATATATTATTATTAGGTCTAGGAATATAATTTTAAATTAATATTTCTTAATTCACTAAACTTAGAATTGTAATCAATTTAGTTCAAGACTTATAAAATTAATAATTACCTTAGAAGAAATTACATTTCAATAATCTTAATTTAATAAATATTGAATTAGAATTTGCACAAATCAATTGAATTAGCATTTGATATGAAATTTACCCAATTAGATCAAATCGAGATTCAATCTCAACTTGGGAATAGTCCAAACAAGTTCAGAATCTAAATTTGTGCCGACTGCCTAAAGTTGTCGCACGCACCACTGCCAGACCATCACACACTGCTATTGGAGGTAGGGGCCACGAATACCACCAAGTTTGCCTTGTTGAGGCGAACAAAACCCCCAAAATCAATTTTAGCCTCCAACACCTGTACGATGGCCAATTGGTCATCCAAAGCCATCACAAAACCCAACTTTTTGTTGTCAACCACCATTTCTAATTCTCCGTCACCACTAATTCAATCCTAAAATGGACACCACTCCTCAACAACCTATGAGATTTTGATCACATCCCCTCCAGGTCTATTTCATTTTTGCCATTAAAGGCGGTAGAACCACCACCACCATTGGGCGTCCACCATCACCCTCAATTTTTTGATGATTTCTTTGGTGTTTTTGGTCCATATTGTATGGTTGTGCCCCTCTCAACTAGAGGAAGCTACCTATGGTGTTATTTTCAATTTTTCTGGTCACTCTTTGGTGATTCGCACGTTAGGTAGGGGTTGGGTAGTTTTTGAGAATTTGATAAAATTTAGTTCTTAATTTATATATATATATATATATATATATATGCATTTTTCAACCTTTTCAATTTGGACCACAAGGATTTTGACCGATTTCAATTTCACCCCAAAACTTTTAACTACCTTACAAATTGACCTGAAATCATCAATTTAGTCCGTAAAGTTTTATTTATTGCATATTGACCCCATACACTATTAATTATAAGCAATTAAGTCCAAATTAATTTATTTTAAAGCCCTTAAACTTTTATCCTTCTCACATTGGCCCTTAATATTTCTGGTTTGGCATAATTGGGTCTTAAATTTAATTAACATTCAACCTTTCCTCTCAAGAAATCATATGCTTTGCAATATCTCAATTCTAAATAGAACTCCACATTTACAACTTCGATATATAATTTTATTCCTCCTGTTTTTTTTATTCGGATGTTTATACTTAAATAACATATTATAATCCATATGTTTTGAGGAAATTCCATTAGTCTACAAGAGTGATTTTTATTTTAGTGAGGCAACCCATGGTGACAAGTCATATATCCTTAATGGGATAATTCTACTCTCAAGATTTAAGTTTTCTTGGGGTACTTGTGATCCCTTTCTTGTAATCTAATCTTTGATAACAGCATAGATGCATAGAATAGTTCTTTACATTTTATAAGAGGAATAATAACTAGTACAAGCTAATCCTCTTCTTTATTTCATATGATCTCTTCATACCTTTCCCCATGTATTAGTATCGCCAATTCTTTTTATTTAAGTGAATTAGCATATTCACTACCTAAGAAAAATCTTGAATACACCTATGATATTAACGAACAGAGCCTAAAGGACTTTGTATTTCTAACATATCTCTTATCCATTTTCAATCGTCTAAAATTATTGGTTTTAGTAGGATCATTTCACTTTTTCTCATGAGGTTATACACCTTTAAATGTATCTTTTTCCTTATTGATACTTAGACTATTATCTTAACATATAATTGGTATTCCTGTAGGTATTCATAATGCCAAGTGTAAATGTAGTATGACTATTCTCTTGATTCCAAGTTCACCAAATGTCTTTAATAGGATTATTAGAAACCGATCCTTTAAATAAAAATATCCTATATATCATATCCAAAAATGTTGTAGGAGCTTCATCTCCTAAATGGCATTGTTTTAGTTCATAGTACTTATATCATGTATAAAAGGTAATTCCCAGTGTACCTTTTCCACAACTTCTAACTAAGAGCATTCTTGGCTTATTTCAATCTTAAATAAATATACCCTTACATTGAGCCGAACAATTTGTGTGGGGCAAGGTATTATGATCCCATATTCAATGAGGCTTGCTTAGTTCCAATCCTTGTCTCGCAAGTCCTTATCAATGATACATGGTCATTTCTTGATGTTTTGAAGATTTTCTCACATTTCTAATCAATGTCCTAACGTTTTATTTCTAATCCTTTCATAAATTTCGGTGAACCAAATCTAAGAAATTACCCCCAAGTGCTTTCCATAAGGTCTTTTATTATACTTTCAGAGTTGCTAATTGAGTTGAGTTTATGACTAACCCACAAAAGTATCATTTCACTAAAGTTAGATTCTATCCACATGCCTCCATAGTTCTATCAATATGACCTAATTACGGTTGTCAATAAATCATAAGAGCATCATGTCACCACCATTAAATTCTATATTCGACCTCTTTGGTTTAGAATCTACTCCTGAGGTTTGACATAAGGAGTTGGTGCCATTTTTTATCTTTTCCTATACATTTCCCGCTAGAGTATTCTCTATATAGCGTTAAAACCTATTAGTTTAGTTAATTGGTGATTGTTTGTTGTGATATAAGTGACTTATGATTGTGCCCGACTGATACTTTCTATCAATATTAGTTTTTAGCATATCAAAATTTTAGCTCGAGAAGATGGGATTAAACCAATTTAGACTACAGTGTTCAATCTAAAACATTTGTAAGTAATGTGAACGTTACGATGCTACTGCCAAACATATGGTACCTCAATATAGGATAACATTTTCTAGAATTTTAGTCGATCCACACAATTACATTTGTAAGCAACTTCTGTATATATATATATATATATATATATGTTTATCTAGTTTTTATGAATACTAGAATTTTTTTTAAACTTGTTGATCATCAAATCAGTACCAGAATCACTATTTCATTCCTTAAGATATGAGATACCAGAATGTGGTAGAAGATTCTCTAGAGCTCATTGAATGCATTCAATTTCATCTATACACAAGCTTCACCTATAGTTCTATTAGTGCAACTATAAATGAATCTCATTAGCAACAGTATTAGGATTTTATCTAATCTAACTAATCATTTTAATTTGTGATGGGGAAAACTAACTACATCTATTATACTGTCAATGAGGTTATTTATTTAATCATGTTTAATACATGAATATGCAATAATGAGTCGCTTTTATGGGTATATTTATTCAAACTCAATAAACCACAAGAGCATTATGTCGCCACCATTAGATTCTATATTTAGCCTCTTTGCTTCAAAATCTATTCTTGAGATTTGATGTAAGGAGTTGGCACCATTGTCTATCTTTTCTTATACATTTCCCACTAGAGTATTCTCTATATAATGTTAAAATCTATTAGTTTAGTTAATTGGCTATTGTTCACTGTGATACAAGTGACTTATGATTGCGCTAGACTAATACTTTCGATCAGTATTAGTTTCTAGCATATCAAAATTTTGGCTCGAAAAGATAGGCCTAGAGCAATTTAGCCTACAATGTTCAATGTAAAACATTTGCAAGTTATTTGAAGGTTACTATGTTACTGCCAAACATATGGTACCTTAATATGATAAGATTTTCTAAAATTCCAGTTGATCCACACAATTACGTTTGTATGCTACTTTTGTAAATACACACATATATATGTTTATCTAGTTTTTATGAATACTAGAATTTTTTTTAAACTTGTTGATCGTCAAATCGACACCAAAATCACTATTTCATTCCTTAAGATATGAGATACTAGAATGTGGTAGAAGACTCTCTAGAGCTCATATAATACATTCAATTTCATCTATACACAACCTTTACCAATAGTTCTATTGGGGCAGTTATAAATAAATCTCATTCCCAAAAGTATTAGGATTTTATCTAATCCAACTAATCATTTTGATTTGTGAGGGGAAAAACTAACTACGTCTGTTATACTATCAATAAGATTATTTATTTAATCATGTTTAATACATGAATATGTGATAATGAGTCGCTCTTATGGGTATATTTATTCAAACTTTACGTATTATTTCAATCTCCATAGCTTAAGATCCTAGCCTTCTGCTGTCAAGGTTTGCTCAAGGCTTCTCATTTCTAGATGTGGATCTTTATTTCTCATTTGCATGTTTCTTATCTTTAAATTTGAATAATTTGTTAGGTCACACCAGGATAATAACCTTCATCCTTCATCAAATCCTTCTAGATTAAGATTCTATCGACAACTCTTTTTATCCCACCACTTCCATTCAATTCCTCTAGATCCTTCCTTCTGGATTTCTATACCCCTACTTGTTATTTTTCTTCAAGATTCCAATGCTAACTATAGATGTCTTTTGCATTTCTTAACAACTTTATTCTTGTAGACAACTTTTACCTCGTTTTATTTATTATCACCTTGTAATCATACCAATGAGCTTTCCTACTATTAATGAATTAATTTTCTCAAGCATTCAAATCATACCCATATATACATATCAGTTGTCTTTATCTTAAAGATTTTCTTATGGGAAATATTCCTTGTTTCCCTTTCAAATATTACAATGAAGTGACACTGGTCAATCCCATTGTTGAAATATTGATTCTTTTGAGATAACAATATCATACGGATCTCAACCATATGTATAAACCAAAATACTAATTATCCCAAAGTGATCTTTTATCTCTCAAGTTCTATTATCACAAGTGCACTCGCACATTAATGTGGTACCAAAAATATTATTCCACCAGACATTAATGAAGTCATATACTTGATATATCAAGAGTAATAGACTAGATACTGGTTGGCCACTCCAATACCGACCCTTTCCTGCTTTTGTCAAGCAATACCCTAAACGTTCACATCCTAACCAGATTTCATGCCAACCTTAGCCTTCATTAATCCTAGTAGTTCATATTCCAAGGAGATTCAAATTATCAACATACCACTTTCCCCAAATAGCCATATCATTTAAGTCACAATATGTTACTTTATCGAAAGAAACAATTTAAAAAGATATTTTACTTATCACATTAAGCTCTATCTAAAATGATCATCAGCCTACGTACTAGTTAAAGAACTCTTAGACAAGTTCGTACCCAATACAAGTTTCTAAGAATATTGTCCCTCCTGAATATAAAAAGTCACATACTTAATACTTTAAGAGTTATTGATTATACATAGGAAGTGCCTAATCATAATCCTTCACATCCGACAAATCGAATATTATCCCAAAAATTCATGTCCTAATCAAATTTCAGTGTCATGTTTGATCTCTACTAATTAAAACTTTCACATTTTGAGGATCATGTCCTAGCATAGTTCAAGTTTTTAAACCCAAGCTTTAATATCACCTTTGTAGCGCCCCTATCAGGAGGTGTTTGCTCGGTTGAGGTGTTACTCAAATCTATACCACAAGATCTCTAGATAAGAGAAAACACATCTTTCAAAAACCAAATATTTAATTCCCCCAAGTGACATCCATCAATAGTTTAACTTGTCATTAAAGTATCATAGATCACACTTGATATTTTCAACCTACTTGTCATATTCACATTAGTAACTCGTCAGATTACAATCCATATATTTATATATTCATTAGGCATATTCCCTCTTGTGTCTCGTGGTAAAGTCTATCTTTATTACTCTTTCTTATCTAGGGTAAAGAATATGAGGAAACAATACAAACAATGTAAGTCCAAATGACTTAGTGAGTTTTTAACAAAGGAGCAACACAAATACATATAGTGATAATAATTTCATAAGTACTGAATCAACAGAGAACAAAACACATTGTAACTGATAACAAATCAATAATATTTTAGTAAAAACCTGCTATTGGTGATTCTCCTACCTTATCCTTCCATTTTTGAAAGTATGAAAATCCTTATCTATCCATTTCTAAGTGATCGGCTCGAACAATTGACCAAGCAGTAGGCATGGCTAGCTATATGCCTTATGCCTTTATAGAAAGCTACCTCCAACTAGTTATAAAGCCATATTATAATTAATGGGGTATCAACTAGAGATCGAACACCATTGGTCCGTTTTGCCTGGCCTTCTCCCAAAGTAGATCCCAAGGCTTACCCCCAAGGGAATTCAGTAATGAGTATAGTATAAGCATACAATAGCATTTCACTTAACACGTCAATTCACCATGATAAACAGTAATTAGTTAATCAACGTTAGACTTATTTCTAGGTAACAATTATGGCAATAATGGAAACGTACATCTTGAAATCCTTTTCTAGTTTTCCTAACACAATCGTAAATTTTAAATAAAACGGCATAAATCATGATCAACCAAAAACCATAATTAGTGCAAAGGGGTGATGTGCGGTAGGGTTTCACAAACAGTTTACTTTTTCAAAACTTGTGAAAACATGATATTTGGTTTAGGGAATTTAACAACTCGAGATAGATAGGGAATTCAATTAACAATGGTTTAAGAACCACAAGTAAAGAAGAAGAGAAGTTCAAATAGGCTGTTAAGCAGTTTATTTTCCAAAAACTTGTGTAAACATGAATTGATTGAATTGTTCGAGCTAGGAATTCAACATCTCAAGATAGATAGGGGAATTTGAATAAAAATAACTCAAGAATCATCTAGTAAGGAAGAATGGAATCACAAACCGATTATCAAGATTAACATAAGAGTTGATGATCAAAATAGCATAGACAAGTGACAATCTTCAACAAAGAAAGAATCAAACATTAATGACATATTCACTAAAATACGTATAGGAGACAAGTGTTTGTATCAGGGCAGATTTGGATTTTAAATAATGATGGCTCTAGAATTACAAGCAAGAAGAATAGTTTAGACGGATTGTCAAATGCAACACAAGAGCTAAATAGTAGTATAGAATAACAATTAACAATTATTGTATCTCGACACAACCAAAGTCAAGCAACAAAAATATAATAATAAGTATATATGTTCTTTCCCCAACAAAGAAATCTAGTACAAACTCACTTTGCAAATGTAGATAAATCCCTAGTTGCATAGATGCTCAGATCCTGGCTTTTTAGTCAAACCAAGAGTTGTCATAAGATAACCGTAGTTACCATCCTATTAATCCTCTAAATCTTAAGTTTAAATAGTTGATATATTTATCTAACTCAAGGTTATTCTAACACAATTCTGTTAATCTCTGTTTCATATTTAAATGCTTAATATGATTAAATGTCGTCATCCTTAACTAATCAGTTGATGAATAGGTTACCCGTACGATCTACATCATTGTGGTCTCATTAATATTCAATAGGTATTTGTTGTTATAACATTCAAGTTCAATTATAGGTTACCAGATATAATTCTTGAGTAGCTATCCCCAACAAACTCCATTCATCACTTCACTTATTTTGCAATACATGAAAAGGGTTTAGGTTCCTAAATTAGTTGGGTATGAGTTTATTAGATCTAGGTTGGATAATCTATTTTCATTCTAATATTCATATAGCTTAACCTTTAGATTAAGCTTAACAATATTTCATTCACAACATACTTTATTATCGGGTCTAAGAATATAATTTTAAATCAATCTTTCTTAATTCACTAAACTTAGAATTATAATCAATTTGGTTCAAGACTTATAAAATTAATAATTACCTCAGATGAAATTACATTTCAATAATTTAATTTAATTTAATGAATATTAAATTAGAATTTGTAAAAATCAATCAAATTAGCATTCAATATGAATTTTACCAAACTGGATTGAATCGAGATCCAACTCATGCTGGGAATAGTCCAGACTAGTTTGAATCTAAATTTGTGATGATTGCCCAAAAGCCGTCGTATGTGTTGCCACCGAAGGCAGAGGTCTCCGCCACCACCAAATACACCTCACTGAGGCAAACAAAACCCCAAAATCAATTTTAGCTTTCAACATCTGCACGCTAGCCAATTGGTCATCCAAAGTCGTCTTGAACCCTAGCCCTTTACTTTCAACCACCACCTCTAATTCTCCAACACCACCGATTGAATCCTAAAATTAACACACCCCTCGACAACAATGAGATTCCGATCAAAACCCCTCAAGACCTATTTCATTTCCACCATTGCCCTCAATTTCCCGGCAATTTTCTTCGGTGTTTTTGGTTAATATTGGTATGGTTGTGCTCCTCTCAATTAGAGGAAGCTAACTATGGCTTTATTTTTACTTTTTCTGGTCACTTTTTGTTAATTCTCACATTGGGTAGGGTTTGGGTAGTTTTTAAGAATTTAATAAAATTTAGTCCTTAATTTATATATATGAACGCATTTTTCAGCCTTTCAATTTTGATCAACTTCAATTTCAACCCAAAACTTCTAACCACCTTACAAATTGACACCAAAATTATCAATTTAGTACGAAAAGTTTAATTTGTCGCACATTGACCCAAACACTATTAATTATAAGCAATTAAGTCCAAATTAATTTATTTTAAAACCCTTAAACTTTTATCCTTCTCATATTGACCCTTAATATTTCTAATTTGGTATAATTGAGTCTTAAATTTAATTTTCATTGAGCCCTTTGATTTTTAGTATTTATACTTAGATCTTAATTGATCTAATTAAATATTTGACTATGATTTAATTTTTTTAATTTAAAAGGTATTTCATCAAAATTTAAATTTAAATTTAATTTTTTTTATTTTAATTTTATGATATTCAAAATTCGAGGTGTTACATGAAAATTTGAAATAAAAATAAAACTGAAGGGGCCCTTAGTAGTTGATAGTAAGCACTTCAAATTTGCAATTAGTGACTGTTGGGTGCCCCGCGGGGGTGGGTGGGAGTACTATTAATATTTAGTAAAGGAAACACATTGAAACGTATTTCCTTACTCCCAATTCTTTCAACTTTATTTCCTTTTTTTCGCCGAAAGGCAATTCTGGAATATGTTGAGAGAAGGAAATTCTGAAATGTTATAAACTCCGCAAGATACCACCCAAAATGCCAACCCCTCTTATCAAAAACCTCTTGCATTTTTTATATTCTTTTTCCTCATTACATATACATACATATATTATATATAATATATTTATATTATATACATACAATAAATAATATTTAATTCAAATTTCTATCCATTCACTTATAAAAAAGCATTGATTTAACATTTATAATAAAAAATATCTCAATGCCAAAATATAAACAACCACATCAAAATCTTCCCAAACACTTCTTTCCCAAAATCATAAACAAAACTCCATCATGTTCTTCAATTCCACTTCCACCACATTTTCAACATTTATCTCCCAAAAGGCCAAACCATACAATTCAAAATTCCCAAAAACATATCCAAATATTCACAAGATTTTGGGTAATTCCTCGCCATTCCATCTAAAGTCCAAACAAGATTACCGCTTCCAAGCATCCATGCATGTCTGGTCATATATATATATATATATAGATAGATATGAGGATACATATATAGCATAATATTATGTTTAATGAAAAAAAAACACTGATAGGAGACGACACAGCAGAAACGTGGTTTGAAGCAACTGAATGCAGATTCTCCTGACCCGACACACAATCACAACTATGATCGAGATAGATATATGTCCAATAGCGCGTGCAGGCAGGAATGATTTATAAAGTGCAAACATCAAGACCCCAAACACAAATACTCCTCAAGATGTAGAGAACTTGATTTCTATAACCTTTTATTAAACCTAAAAGGAAGCAACTCATTATTTATATTCCATGTATGCACTAGAGAATGTAGACTTCTGCTTCCAGCATCAGAACATCAGAATTTCCCAAGGAAACAAGAGTGGTGAGGGGTTCCAAGGGGGCAGGCTGGGGAATCCCTTGAAGAAATCCTCTAAGCATAAAGTTGGGATACTCTATTTGCTTAAACTTATAAGAATAATTCAACACAGAATAGCAGAAGCAATGAATGTTGGCGTCTAAGCAGACAAATAATTGGAAAAGGAAGAAACAGAACAACAACATTCCCCGGTTACATCTTCCATTTCTTTAAAAAATATAACCTCAACTGTAATTTCCTTCATTTAATAGAAAAAAGGCAAAAAAAAAAAAAGGGGATGGATGGGTAGGAAAAAGAACAGCTAAAAATGTCAGCTCAAATGAAATAACACCAGAAAGAGGTTGAGAGCCTTTTCTTGTCAAATAAGATAGTTTCGCATAGTCCAACAGAACATGATAAAATCATCAATGGCAACACCCATTGGATTATTACCAATGAATTACAGGGCCATTGTCAATTCTTAGTTCTCTAATTGCTTAACAATTTACCCCTCACCCCTAAAAAGAAGAAATAAAGAAAGAAAGAAAGAAAGAAAGAAAGAAAGAAAAACACTAACCCATCAATAAAGTTGCAAAGATGCCTGCAAATCACTAACTAGTGGATTCCATCACTGGTGTAGATTTATTATGTTCAGATTACCTTAGACTGCCTTAAATTAATGGGCAGAAAATCACCACACAGTAGAGAATGGCAAACAAAAATTGGCCTTAGCTTACAAGTAAATAGGAACTTCAGTTATGTGTTTGCTTTTTCTTCAGCCCCTTCTTTCTCCTATTGGGTAACTTATCAGTTGATTTGTCAGCATCAGTGGTGTTGTTCATCCCACTAGGAGAATCATCAGAAACTGTGATATCGGTGGAATACTTTTTGATCCTCAAAGAGATAAGAATGCTTGATGAGATGCCAAGAAGGGGAAAGACATACGACCAAACCTGAGATCTCTGGGAGCCAGATGCTGAAGCTACAGCAGCACTGGCAAGGCTACCAATTGAAGTATTCTGCAAGATCATTGGTAGGCAGCCAATTACAGTTGGAAGCAAGAAATCTACCAGAAACCCAACCTTTGTAGCAGCCAATGCATAATTTATGACATAGGATGGTACAGGAGAGAAGCGAGCAAGAAGAACGAATCTCCAACCGTCCTGCTCGACTCCCTTTGCCAGAAGGTGAAAGTACTTATTTTTCTGTACCCATTCAACTGCAGAGCCAGAACGTCTGAAGACAAGCCTGTCATAGAAACACAAATGAATTCAGAGTACTAGGAAATTAACATGCACCTATGCACCCACAAAAATAAAGATAGACTGATAATAGAGAGGCACAACTCAATGTAATATTTCAGATAAGGTAAGCATCAAAGAATAGTCTAAAGCCTTGCCACTAACTGAATTTTTCCTTCTTACATTTCTTTAATCGAGGGAAGTAGAAGATTTCACAAAAAGAAACTACATGGAGGAATCAGATAAACTACATGAAACACAAACAGAAGATTATGATAAGACATGAATGTTGAGATTCAAAGTGTACTTTTTGGAACCCAGGAATTCTTTTTATTTCCTTGTTTTATGAAAGACCTTTTTCAATTTCCTAGCTTAGCCTTATGTTTTCTAGATGTCTTGTTTCTTGTTCATTTATATTTGAAGGGTCCTGCTCTTCCTTGTTAATTTATATTTGAAGGGTCATGCTCTATAACCTTTCTATCCATTTGCAATATGTATGCTAGTTATTTCATAAAAAGTACAAGTTTCTATGTTCCTTGTTCTCTGTCTTCCTTTGTGATAGTTTTTCTTGGCAGTTATTGTTCACACGTTCAGTTTCCTGGACTAGTGCTTTACATTGCACTCTTGTTTTCCTCTGATATTTTACAATGAAAAGTAAAAAGATAATCTATTCCAAACAGCAGAAACAATATAAAGCTAAGTATCAATGTAAAAACCTCTCTGTCAAGAGTATGGACATCAAAAATAAAAAGTTAAAAAAAAAAAAAACCAAAGAGAAAAGCACAATCATTTCTAATTCATGAAACTAACATTTCAATCAATGGAAAGGAAAAACAGCATTATAGAAGCATTGCATAGTCTTCAGAAAGAAACACTTATGACACTAAATAACATGAAATATTCCAATTACCAATCGATCCCATATAGAAAGGTTCCACTGAAATTATTATGGGGGTAGTAACAGGGCAAGTAATTTTAGGAGACAGAGCTATGAAATCACAAAATTCATCTAAAAGAACTTGCAAAATTTCTTATGCTCAGTCCCACTATAAGAGATAGAGATTCAAATGCGAAGAGTTCAGGAAATGCACAGCTGTAAACCAAGTGGAATTGTAGTTTGGCATAAAGCCATTAGTATTCAACTTCAAGTGAAACCTTGTATTCATCTATAACTTCTTATTAAGCAGGAACCAGTGAGGGACTAGTTTGACCTAGAACAAACTAATGATACGTCATATTTTCTTGTAGTTAGAAAAGACTAGAAGAGAAATCACAGCCAGCAAATAAGATGAAAAGATAGTAACCCTAATGATAAAAATTTTCATAATTATCTTTAACTCACACAGAGCAAGTGGTGAAGGTATTTTATTTACTGCTTCATCGCAAGAGACATAGATACTGTAGTATGGACGTGAGAATAATGATACAGTACAGCAAACTATCTTGAAGATATCTCACAATCAAAAACCCTGAATCTCATAACCCAAATTTCAAATCCAGAGGGAACAACACTGCCATGTAAGGGGATCAAAACATTATGTGGTGAGAGATTACATATTTGAAGTACACCGGTGAATTTGTAAGGCATCCAGTATACAAATAAAATATGTTTGATGCTTTTTTGACATAAGAAATATGTTTGATGCTTTTTTGACATAAGAAATATGTTTGATGCTTTTTTGAAATAAGAAATATGTTTGATGTTAAATAATAATGAATGCGCTAAAGGGCTGATAAACCACAAGAGTTAAGTCACCTCAAGATTTCTACACCACTTTTCTTCACCAAGTACCCAAGCCCTAATTTTAATCCACGGTGAGCTCAGAATTTCAGAAACCCTCAATCTACCAGCAGAAATCATCGGAAAGATACATAAATTCATAACTTCTAGTAACCGAAACAGTGATATTGAAATTCGTCAAGGAATGGAAGACAAAAAACAGAACAAAAAAAAAAGAAAAAGGCCCAGAATTATATCCGAGGGGAAGAGAGAAAGGAGATCGGGGGAAGTGCCTGCCGATCCAGAAGGAGAGCGAGGCGCCCAGGACCTTGGCTGAGAAGACACACAAAAGGGCCGGCAAGAATCCAAAGAGCATAGAAGCCCCGGCCTCAAAGAACACGGCGTAGGGCAGGCAGAGCGCCAGAGTGAGGGTGTGGACTCCGACGTAGGCAGGGATTGCCCAATACCCCAAACGATCAGACATTTCTGTCAACCACTGCATCACGGCGGAGTCCTTCCCTTTATCCCACCCCAACAGCTTCCCCACCTGGTTCCTCATGACCACCACTCCTACTAATGCTAACACCGCCGCCACCGTCAGGCATCGTCTGCCCAACACTCCCATTGTTCCGCTTCCTCCTTTTTTTATAAATTTTTTTAATAATTTCTATTTTCTTGCGCGGGTTGGGGGGGGGAGAGGGTCAGTACGAGTTTGTGTTGTGCGTGTGCGGCTGCCGTGCCGTGTACGGTGTATCGAAGGCGGAGTCAATGAGTTTCTTTCATAGGCTTTCTAACGGGACCCTCTGATTATGAAAATATTTGATATTTAGCCTCCACAGTTATGAAAAATTGCGAGGAAGGCCCTTGCATTGCTCGTTCACGTTCGTTAAAAATTCCATTGGTAAATATAGTGCGTAAAGGTAAAAATTACAGGGTTGTTTGGGTGGCCCACTTTTTCTTCTTCTTCTTCTACTTTTTTTTTTTTTTTTTCAGAACAGAAAATACAAGAACCTGTTTGATTGGGTCGCTTTTCAAAAAAATTCTACAAAATTTCGTTCAAAGATCGGACAATCTTCTAAATGGGATGTTTTGGCTCAAAATTTTGGACATACTATTACTAACTATAAAAAGCTGAAAATTACATTAGTACATTAGTGAAAATTATTATGCAATCAAGTAATATGGTCAACTTATATATATATATGAGAGGCCACTCAGATGATTCATTTCTATCTTTTGTTCCATCAAAATTAGGATAAAAGTTAATACATTGAAGCAGATGAATTTACATATTAAATGGAGGGTCATGTCATTAATACAAATACTTACTAGAACATTATTATACTGTAAATAAGAGAATTATTATATTATGAAAAAGGTTTGATTGAATTATAGTGACATTTAAATTTATATATACAGTGAATTGTAACTCATTGATTTAGACATAATCAAACTAAGTATGATTAAATCACAACAATAGATCGAATTCTCACAGACTTACTTTTTATTCTCAAACTATGTTCATTTTTTATTTTATTAATTAGATGATTTTCACGTGTAAAATTAACGTAGAGCTTTTAATGGTGAAGTCAAAATACCATTGGTTAATTTCAAAAGGATTCTCTCCATTTGCTTAAAAAATGAATGAAGATCAGCCGTGAAAGAAAAGAATGGAGAAACAACGTGCCCACCAATATACAAATCGTAGTGGAAAAGGAAAGAAAAACAGAGAAATGGAGAGAAAAGTACTGCGGACACTCCATTGCCTCAATAACTGCTTGTCGATGGCATTTTTAGCTTTCGAAAATTTTAATTCCCAAGCATTCATTGAATCTTTTATAAATCCTCAAATTAATATTTACTTTTATGTTTAGTCTCCATTCACACTTTTTTAAATTTTAACTCTGTAATTAAAGTTTAATTTTGAATTTACTTTCCATTCATTTAAAATAACTAAAATGACCTTATTTCAATAATTTTTTATTTTATTTTTTATTTTTCCTTATTTCCTAAACCTTACAGGCCTCTCTCTCTTTCTCTCTCTCCTATTCATTTTCCCTTCTTTCTCCTTTGTTTTTTTTTTCTTGTAATTGACTAGGTGGAGTATACTAATTGCATGTGGAAGAAGGTAATAATTCATAAATTTGAGCGTAATAAGAATGTCTTTGAATGGCCCAAATGCTAAAACTCAAGTATTAGAAAGTTGTGTGTATAATGAAGAACTTTATATTCTGTCAATTTATGAAAGTATGAATTTGATAGAATTATTATTTTATATTGTGAAAAATGGCTAGAAATTAGTTTTGAGCTCAATAAATTATAATATTTCGCTCAACATCAGAAAATATATGTGATATGGGATAATTTAGTAAGCCCAATATGCCCAATATCAAATGAGATATTCCAGGAGGCCCAACATCAAGTTTGTTTGGTCGACCGTTATTGACCTCACTTTGTAAGGTCCGCCGTTGACCCGCATTGACCTCAGGACCACTATAGAAGTTCTAATATTCAGGTTTGGTCGAAATGTATCGACTTCAAAACCCACTCTGGCGTTGACTTGGATCTGGCTTTGACTCGGATCTGGCTGCATGCTTCCGCATTAATGATGCGTGACAGCCGGTATAGCAGCTGCCACCAATTCTACTAACCCTATCACCACCTTTGGCAGAGACTCGTCTCTAGAGGTACTATTCTTCTGGGAAAACAAGAGATTTAGCCACCTGGAATAGTACCAAGATCTGGACATGGAATGACCACTAAGCCCCTGGCAAAGACAAAAGTTAGTACACTTGATAAGGGTACTTGGGTCAAATCACACCTGGAGAAGGCTATAAATACTTTAGACTCAATTATGCTCAAGGTAATGCCCAATACACTATAAGCCCTATACACTTTCTGCATTTTGTTCGATCTTCACATCTCAATCAGAACTAACTTGAGCATCGGAGTGCCTTAGCCAGGGGCATCTCATCTAGTTTAACGTATGTTGTGGTTGCAGATATCAAGCTTCAAGATATATACGACTCTGAGTACTCGACCTTCCTGGTCGATTCATTCGAAACACAATCCTCTTTCTTTATAAGCAGCTTTCAGCCATATTATTTGGTGTCATCTATGGAAAATCATTGAGATTGCAGTGAGAAAAATGGTAAACACACGTAGAGCAATATCCAGACGGGAGGAGAACTGGAGGTCCACTTCTCAAACTCTCTCTAACCCCTAGCAAGGTACAAATGCTCCGGGCATTAGCGCCCCTTAGGAGCAGGTAGTGACGCTCACCATGCCCCAGTTGATGAAGCTGATAAGTGAGCAAATTTTAGCTCAAATATCAGCCCAGCTATCTGTCGCTTTGAATAGGCACACTATAGTGCCTGTTCCTACCGCCAGTGCAACTCTACATTCGAACCCACCAAAAACTAGGTCCTCTGAGAACAGTCGTGGCCTTCGAAAATCCAGGTAGCCACCCGCCAGGTGTGAAGTTAGTCCTAAATGCCCACAGGAAAAGAGGAGACGTCCAAAAATGCGAAAAGAGATAGCAAACTCGGTAGATCACGCTAGGCCTAATCGAGCCATGCAGTGTAATAAGGTCAAACGCTCTAGGCGTGACTACCGCAAAGAGAGAGGAGAGTCTACAAATTTTGCGCATCGGCCCATTCGAGCCCCACAGGGCAATAGCATTGAGCGTCTTAAATTGGGTCTGGACCAGAATGCCACCCAGATAGATCGGGATAAGTGGGAAGAAGTATCCCATCAAGTCTCGCAGCTGAACAGATATCTCGATGAGATTTCAAGGAGAAATACTGACAGAGCACCAAACTTGGAGGCTCCTCAAAGGTCTCATCGGGGAAGAGGGTCCTTGTTCATTCAAGAAATCATCAACGAGCACATCATCGTGGATGCTAAAGTCTTTACTGATCTGTCGAGATACGATGATTCTACCGACCCCAATGAGCATCTCATGCAGTTTGAGCACATGATGCAGCTGCATAGACACAATGAATACATCCATGCCAGTATATTGGTGTCCACCTTCCAAGACATCACATTAGACTGGTTCGTGAAGCTTGAACTATCATCAATTTACTCTCATGACCAGCTGTGTGATGAATTCCTACATAAATTTGCCAGTAGAAGGAAGGTTAAGCTCCTTCATATCCACCTTCATACCTTCAAGTAAGGCGAGAGAGAGTCCCTCTATAATTGCTTTACTAAATTTAACACGAAGGTTGTGAAAATAGATAACTTTAGATTGAGTTCTTGATTGACGTGTTGTTCTTGGAGCTCAGGCACAAAGAATACACTAATGCTTTGGTGCGGGAATGGCCTGGGTTGATGGAGGAACTGCTCGACTTGACAGAAGATATATGATACAGGAGGAAATGAACAAGCTCAAGTTTAGATCCTCCAAGGTTGAGAAAAAAAAAGAAGGAGAGAGATAACCAAAAATAAAAAAAGCGAGGTCGATCTCCGATCGAATGCTTCCATGACTATACGCCATTGAACATTCCAAAGAGGGAGGTCTTATACGCCATCCAGCATGATAACCTCCTTAAAAAGCCCAAAAAGCTGATGGAGATTGAAGTCATGAAGAAATTAAAGAAATACTACCATTTCCACAAATAGAAGGGGCATGACACGGATGAGTGCTTCAATCTCTAAGATGAGATCGAGAGGTTGATAAGGCAGGGCTACCTCAAAAAATACATAGCCGTGGATGCCCAGATCGAAGGGGACAAAATCGATCAAACTCATCGCAGAGAAAGGTCGGTTAGCCCCAAAAGAGAAGATAAAGAAAAAAAACCCACCCAGGAAGATCACCCACCCATCAGAGGGGTGTTTGACATGATTATTGGAGATCCCATTGGGGGGAACTCTAAGTCCAGTCATAGGCAAACATAGAGGAGGTTTGAGTCCAATAAAGCTTCACTTGTGGAGACAACTTTTCATCTCACAATAAGCGCAGAACCCATTTTATTTACTGATGCCGACCTAGCCCATCTCAAAGGTAGGAATGTCGATCACAAGATAGATTACTTGATGGTCATTTTTGTGGAGATTACGAACTTTGAGGTGTATAAGGCTCTGATCGATAATAGCAGATCAACAAATGTCATCTTCTTATCTACGCTAAAGAGGATGAACATGGGCAAGTTGAAATTCTAGCCTGTGCGTACGTCATTGGTCAGATTCAGGGGATTGAAAATCATACTGGAGGGGTTGATCGACTTGTCCACATCTTTTGGGGAGGCTCCTCGAAGGAGAACATTAATGCTGAATTATTTTGTGGTCGATGCCCTATTTGCCTATAATATCATTATTGGCCAATCTGCCCTCAATGACTTTCGTGCCATCGTGTCCATTTATCATTTGAAAGTTAAGTTTTCAATCCCAACCAGCACAGATGAGCATTTGTGTAACCTGAAGGAGGCATGGAGATGTTATAATATCTCGATCGAGCCAACCAAAAAGAAAAATCGATCGCAGCTAAAGACTTCGGGGGATATCTCTTTAGCAAAACCTGAAGAGACCTAGGTCGTCAAGAAGCAAGAGTTGGAGGACACCAGAGTGGAGCCTATTAGGGAGTTCAAGACCATTGAGCTCGAACAGGGTAACCCCAAAAAGATAACCCGTATTGGAATAGACTTAGGCCCTCACTTGAAGTGTCTCATGGTCAATTTCTTGAGGAAAAATGTCGATGTCTTTTTTTGGAAGGCATCTAACTGGCAAGGGATCGACCTCAATATCATTGTGCACCGCCTCAACACTAACCCCTCATACAGGCCGATCAAAGAAAAGATAAGGATGTTCAATGCCGAGAGGATGCAAATCATTGAAGAGGAGGTTAGAAAACTCTTAGATGTGGGGTATATTGTGCAAATTCAGTATCCCTCTTGGCTTTGTAATGTTGTCCCAGTTTCAAAAACTGAGGGACAGTGGCGAATGTGTAATGATTTTACTAATTTGAATAAAGCATGTCCTAAGGATCCTTACCCCATACCTCGAATAGATTTACTAGTTGATTCAACTGCTGGATGTGAATTTTAACTATGATAGATGCATTTCAAGGCTATCATCAGATCCATATGGCACCTGAGGATAGGGATAAAACATCTTTTGTTGTTCCTAATGGGTTATATTGCTTTCTTATCATGCCGTTCAGTTTGAAAAATATTAGGGCAACTTATCAGCTATTAGTCAACTTCATGTTCAAAGATGAAATCGAAAAATCAATGAAAGTCTATGTCAATGACATGATAGTCAAGACAGAAAAAGCCCATAATCTCTTACTTGATCTTAATCATGCTTTTGGGATATTGAGGGCATTTAGACTAAAGCTGAACCTGAATAAATGCACATTTGGGGTCCAAGAAAGTAAATTTTTGGGCTATATGGTTAGCCAAAGAGTCATTGAGGTAAATTTGCAAAAATTCAAGCAGTCTTAGATATCACCCCTTCGAGAATAGTTCAGGACGTTCAGAGGCTGGTAGGGAGAATTGTGGCTTTGGGAAGGTTCATTGTGAGATTGGCCAACAAAAGCCTCCCCTTTTTCAAAGTTCTCAAAAATGCCAGAAAGATGAGTTTTCGATGAACGAAACAATGTAATCAGGCACTAATCAAGTTGAAGTAGTATTTGGCCTCACCCCCGATGTTGGTAAAACTCAAGCTTGGAGAAGTACTTCAGATATACTTGGTAGTCTCGGAAGCATTGATTAGTTTAGTACTGGTATTGACCAGGGATGGCAACCATCGACCAGTCTATTATTGCAGTAAATCACTCTAAGGGCTAGAAAATAATTATTTAGAGATTGAGAAATTTGCATTAGCCTCAGTGACCACTGCTTGGAAACTGAGACCGTACTTCTATTCTCACTCTATCATAGTGCAAACAAATCAGCCATTGAAGCAAGTGTTGGCGAAGTCTGATACATTAGGCAGATTGACTAGGTGGGCAGTTGAGCTTGGGAAGTTTGACATCAGTTTCGAATCTCAAACAACCATTAAAACATAGGTACTTGTTGACTTCATTGCAGAGCTAGTCGACTTACCCAACAAGAGTATCACAACCTCTCTTGTTTGGACTTTGCACATTGATGGGTTATCAACCATATTTGAGGGTGGAATTGGGATTGCTCTTCACACCTCAGATGCTGAGGAGTATGATTTTGCAATCAAATTGGATTATCCAGTCACAAACAATAAGGTTGAGTATTGACTCCCAGGAATGACAATGGCACTTGAGCATGGGGACAAACACTTAGTCATGATTACGGACTCTCATTTAGTGCTAAAGCAGGTCAGAGAAAATTTTGAAGTCAAAGAACAGTCGATGGTCCGGTACCTGGCCGAGGTAAAGAGGTTGCAGCAATTATTCAAAAGATTTACTCTCAACTAGGTCCCTCAATTTGAAAATGAACAGGTAGATGCCCTTTCCAAGTTTGCCAGCTCAATCAAAGAAACAAGAGACAAGAAAATCACATTTTTGGTCTCGAACAAGCCGCCAATTGCATTCTCTGATCAAAATCTTATAACAGCCATTGACGAGACAACTATTTCCTGGCAGACCCCAATAAAACTATATCTCAGCTAAGACATTATCCCCAATGACAAGAATGAGGCTCGACGCCTTTGAGGTCAAGCCTCCAAATTTGCTCTGAACAAGCATAGTCAATTATACAAGAGATCCTTCACCGAACCCCTCTTGAGATGCTTAGATTAGGAGCAGGCGTTGGAAGTGTTACAAGATGTCCATGTAGGTATGTGTGGAAACCATTCTGGAGGGAGGTCCCTTGCCCATAAGATAATCAGATATGAATATTTTTGGCCAATATTGTTGAAGGATTTAGTGGATTTCACACGCAGATATGCATCATGCCAAGTCCATTCTAACCGTCGCACCAGCCAACTGTGTTGATGGTTAATGTCCAGATTTCCTGGCCATTTGATTAGTGGGGAATCAATATAGTAGGCTCTTTGCCAAGATCAACAGGGCAGTGGAAGTTTATAATCATAGCGATTGAATATTTTACTAAGTGGGTTGAGGCTGAGGCTGTCCCTAAGATAACAAATACGATCATAAAAAGTTTTATATGAAAAAATATCATTTGCCATTTTGGCTAACCCAAGGTACTTATTTTAGATAACGACACTCAATTCAGAATAAGACCACGAGAGGTTAGTGCGAGACCTTGGGGATTGCACAACATTTTAGGTTGGTGGGCAATCCTCAGTTGAATAGTTAGACCAAGGTGACCAACAGAACTGTCTTTGACTAATTGAAGGCCAAAATTCAGGACATAGGGGCGAATTGGGCAGATAACCTGTCCGGCGTGCTATGGGCTTATAGGATAACTCTCCAAACAACTATCGATCATACCCCTTACAACCTAGTGTATGGTTGGAAGCAGTCATACCTTTAGAATTGATCCAACATACTACTCGGGTCATTCACTTCCACCCATTAAGAAACATGTCGGAGAGAAAACTGTATCTCAAAACTATTGACAAGCGGCGATAGGAGGCTTATAATACTATATAAAGCTACAAATCAAAGATGACCCAGAACTATAATAAAAGGATCAGAGAGCGCCGTTTCAATGTTGGGGATCTTGTCCTCAAGAAGGTGGAGGTCTCCAAGAACATGGGCAAGCTTGAACTAAAGTGGGAAGGGCTATACTCCGTTATCAAAGTAGCAAAGCACAATGCTTACAGGCTGGCCAACATGCAAGGAGAGGAACTCCCCCACCCATGGAACGCCATCAATCTTAGGAAGTTTTTAATATAAAAATGTATGGCACTTATCCTAGTGGCCTTTTGGCTTTAAATAAAATTGCATTTTTATTACCTTAATTATTATCTTTAATAATTCTGATCGACCTTGTAGTCGATAATTAAACAACCCTTTGTTGCCACCTAAATGGCTCCTTGCCATCCAAGTTTCTAGTCGATCCCGTAGTTAACAACTACGTAGTCCCTTATTGCCATCTAAACAGTTCCTAGCCGTCCAAGTTTCTAGTCGACCCCATAGTTGACAACTAAACAGCCCCTAGCTGCCACCTAAACAGCTCCTGGCCGCCAAGTTTCTAGTTGACCCCATAGTTGATGACTAAATTTCTAGTTGACCCTGTAGTCGATGACTAAGCAGCCCCCTGTTGCCACCTAAATGGCTCCTAATCATCTAAGTTTCTAGTCGATCTCATAGTCGACAACTAAGCAGCCCCTTACTGCCACTTAAACGGCTCTTACCGTTCAAGTTTCTAGTCAACCTCATAGTCAACGACTAAGTTTCTAGTCGATCCCATAGTTGATGACTAAGTGGCCCCTTGCTGCCACCTAAAGAGCTCCTGGCTGCCAAGTTTCTAGTCGACCACATAGTTGACGACTAAGTTTGTAGTCGACCCTGTAGTTGATGACTAAGCAACTTTTTATTGCTACCTAAATGGCTCCTAGCCGCCCGAGTTTTTAGTCAATCCTGCCGTCGACCTCTATGCTAATGAATGAGTTTTTCTAGTTAACCATCCAATTTTTGTCGATCCTGTACTTAGCAAAGGATGAAACTCTTTTTGAGGGGCAATTAACTCTATGGGTTGAACAAATAATCAACTGGGAATATGGAGCAATCGACGACACAATTGTGCAACACAATTACTATGCAATAGACAACCAAATATTTTCTACATTATCACGATAAAAATCAAATGCTATGCATGGCACAACAAGAGGAAAATGAAAGAAAACATATGCTTTTATTTATAATCCTCTAGCAGGTTACAAAAAAAAAGGAAGAGAGACAAAAAAGGGCTGCTTCAGTTTTACTTCAGTTCCAGCTTAGCTTCTCTTGCCTGTCTTTGATCCAATCCAAGTCTGGCTCGAGTGCTACACAGGTGAGTGGAGAGACTACCTATGGAGGTTCAGAAGGTCCTGGGAGGTCACCCATAAAGTTAGTCAACCGCAACACATACTGCGCTAGGTCAACCTTTTCATCCTTCAATTGGGCTACGAGGTCCTTCGCCAATGCGAACTCAGAGCATATTTGCTCTAGTCGGGCATCGAACTCAGACAATGGCGCATTAGGTGTAGCAGCAGTAGGTCCACCCTTTGGAGCCTGCTTGGTGCCACCGTTCTCTGGCTCGGGGAAAGGCTCCAGTCTCTCATTCAGCATGAAGCTCATGCAGCTTCTATCCTCAGCACAAAAGTAATAACCTAGGTGCTCTAAATGTTTGATGGCCCTATGATATGCTTTGTGAGCATCGTCAAGTGTTGCAACCATATTGGCATCTTGAAAAGCGGTGCTCACCACGAACTACTCAATAGCCTCGTGCCACACCGTGGGTAGATATTGGAGGAAGGCTTCTTTGGCTTGGCTGGTCATCTCCGCATGACCTTGGGCCCGACCAAAACTGAAGCTCACCAGTAGGTTGAGATGGGTCTTTTTGATAATATTGTGCATTCGACTCCGATCCTTGACGGTCTGTACCAATTATTGATCCTTTAAGTTATGCTACTGTTGGAGGTCGGCTACCTTCTTATTCAACAGCTTGACCTGGAGTTGGAAGGATTCGAGCTGCACTTTCAGCATTTCCATCTCTCCTCCCGCCTCCAACTCCTCCTTGGCAGCCGATGCTATCTCAGATTGTCGGAATATGTTGTAGCCCAGTTGCTCTATCTAAAACATAACAGTGTCATTTTCAAACCAATATGTGCATAACAAGAAAAATGTGGTCGAGCTCATCGATCTCATACTTACCACATTATAGTAATAGGACATTGCCTTTATCATCTCGAGTTGAGTGAGGTTCATCAGCTTCTGCTGGTCATTCAGAAAAAGCCCTAGGTCTTCCACTTCAGAGCTTCGGCACCCATTAGTCTTTCCTTGATGATAGAGGTCGAGTTGATTACCTCCTGATTTTGATCGGTGGTGAATTACAGAGGAGATAGTAGAGGAAGTTGAAACAGCGGGCCATCATCGGGTTTGCCAAATAGGTCCTAACCTATCACAACTTTCTATTTTTCTTTGCCCCTAGCAGCTTTCTTTTGATCCAAACCTCCTTGTTCGACTAATTGCCTCTTGCCTCGATCCACGGGGCTATTGTGTTCAGGCTTCTCCCGGTGAGCATATTGGGTTTTAGGAGCCTGCTCTATTTGTGGTGGAGGTGGTGCAGACATTGACCTTGCTGAACTTGCCGACTCAGCAGCACCTTCTCATCGAGCAGCAGCAGTAGCTTGTCGGCATGCCTCGACCCTCAATGCCCAGACCTGGGATTCATTGCAGCTATAGACCATTATTTCATTATGATCTGTATGGGAAAATAAATTAAATAAATATCATAATCGAGTACAAAGATTAGCGTTCAATTGAAATAGTCGATGAAAAGTTTCTACCTAGTCGATCGTCTGCAGACAGGTTGAGTTAGGCAGGTGATATGCCAGTCAGAACCAAATACCTCACTTTGATCAGAACTGAGGCCTCCATTTGTCCAAATCTGACTAGATTCCGAATGAAGGTGTTGGGCCAGCTAGGTGTTTAGTTTTTGGGTATCTCCATAGGCCTTCTCTACCAACCCCTCAAAATGGCAAGAACCCCCGATCCCCAAATATAAAAATAGTATTTTTTCCACTCTTGCCTGTAAGAAGAGATGGGGGATACCAAATATTTTTGCCGAGGTCGAGTAGTTAGGTAATAGAAACCAGACTCTTCGCTACTGCCTGACGTTTGAGACATGGGTAGGTGGAATAAATTTGAGAAATTAGCAAAGGTTGTAGGCTGGTTGTATAGGCGCATTAGCACGGCAAAATTATATAGTATAACAAAATAGTTTAGGAGTAATTGGGTGATGCAGACCCCTAATCCTAAGAGGAGATCGACTATGGATTGGGCAAGTAGAAACCTAAGGCCACACTTTAAC